>OZ020510.1:98755771-98848271 GCA_963971375.1 Platycheirus rosarum
ATGGTCGATATGGATAGTGTCAAAAAGCTTTTTGGAATGCTGTATAAAACAACTTCCTTTTTGTCTACTGGTGGAGAGAAATGGATGCAGTTGAGGCAACCACTTATATAATTCTTAATTTTAGGTTTCATAAAAGGAAACCAATAGGTCTGTTTTAAAAAATCGTTGCACTTTTCAACTCCTATATGGCATAAGGCATCATGATAGGTTTGAATTACGATTGTCTTCATTTGCGTTGGAACATAGAAAAAGATTTCCTGATTATTTTTTTCGATAAAGGAGTCTATTAATCAGTTCATTACATGAACTCTCCCTTTCTTTAAGCATTTTAACCAGTCGATTTATGGTTTTATCCTTCTAATGCCCGCGCAGTGTGCTCTATACGCACATTAAAAGGGAAATAAATAATCCCTTGTGCGCGCGCTAATTATATAAAAAAAAATTACCCATTATAAATTTATGAAAATGTGTTATGCAAAATATACAAATGTCATGTGCGACTGCAAAAAGTAAGAGAATTAGAGAGAGTGAAAGCAAATGACAGTTTTAAGTACAGTGACTAACAGTGGTAACAAGCTAATTAGATATAATATAACATAAGGTAATTGTTACATTAGTTGAATTGCGGTTGGTATAAATAGAAAATGAAATGCAAATAGTCCTGAAAGACAATATTGCGCAAATCCTTTTGTTTATTAGATTCTAATCTAATCCACTAGCCGTTTTCCCCATTCTCAAGATCCAGGACCTTTTGGAGAGATGCCAGGGCTGTTTTGGGTTCATCTTCTTTTAACGATTTGATGTTGTAATAATGAATCTCAAAATCCACATCAGGTTCTAAATTGATATCCACCAAGTATTCCTGGCAACAGAACAAAAATAATATTTTTAAAGTGACACTTTTTTCTGGTGGGAGATTGTTTATGAATACATGCGAACTATGAAAACAACAAACTGCAAACTTGCCGCACTTGCACTTTAATATAACCTAATTTCAGTACAGTATAAAAACTTAAGCCGATGTTGCCATGGTGGCCATGGTCATACCTCGACGAATCAGCCACTGCAATTCTAAAATCGGCACACTTGATAACTAAAAAACTCAGTTATTTCGACTTAAAAAATCTTCAGTTTAATATTAAAGCCGTCGATCTTTTGTTCTTATAAAACGGTATTACCTTTTAAGTTTTCTTTAATTTTATTAATAATAAAATAATAATAATAATACAAATTTAAATAAATAAACAAAAAATATGTTTCTCTAGCTTTCGTTCATATTCAATTGAATGCGTCCACATAATACCATTACCTGAAAAAATAATGATCAAATTATTAACAAAACTTACAACTACAAATTTACCTTTATTGAGTCTCAATGGTCACTTTATCAAAAACCAGGCGATACCTTTTGAAACTCTGGATCCAAATCCAATGCTTTTAAAACATCCAGGGAAGACCACGATTTTTCGTTCATTGGACTGTGAAAAAGATATACAAAAGTAAAAATTAATAAAAAAAATGTTTAAACTTATGTAAAAAAAAAACTAAATTGGAATATTTGAAAAAAGATACGATATGCTTCAGTGGTGGGTTTTCCTAACAGAATATTTTGGACATTTGTGGCGATTTTAGATCCGCAGATTGAACTGGCACTCCACAATCAACGGGTAAGAGCTTTCTTTCATATGCACCCCAAGCACCCAAAGCAAATGCTGAAATACTGAATTCCCACAAAATAAACCTGTAATAATAAAGACGGTTTAGTTAAAGGTTTTTTGACTTCCAAAATGATTAGCTTACCCAAATTTTATTTTCTTCCAGTTCTTTACATTTTCTTCATCCTTATTTTCCTTTCGCCTACGTTCTCGATAGGTCATATCGTCCGTCGCACCATTTTCTGGAAAATTCTTTTGAATCATATTTTTTACATCGGTATCTGGCAAAATATATTTATTTAAAAACTTACTTTGTTTATATATTTTTTTTTTTTATTTCAGATTTTATGTGTCGTTTTATAAAATATTTTATTAATCATTCAATTGTGAAACACATTTTATTCAGACGTTCGTGTGTGAGCTTGCAAGTAAAAAAGATTTAAAATAAGTAATACTATATAGCACAGTGGGGCCATTTGTATGGGAGAGCGGAAAGAAGTCCATAAAAACCGAACCACTTAACCGATTTCGACGAAATTATTAGCAATAAAAGTTATTTCGGAAAAAAGCACAACAGTTAATTTCTACCACTGCCACGCCCACTAAAACAATCGTCAAAATTGATAAATAAAGTCCAGGTTTCGTTCCAAGTAAAGGATAAAGATGGTGCTTTTTTTTGGAAGAAAGCTGGCCATTCAAATTTTGGGCGTTTTCACACTTCTTTTTTAACATTTTTACTTGTGATTATAGTTACTATAATGCAAGTTATGCATTCGTGCAGATTAAAAAAATTCAAACATGACATTACGATGATAGAGAAACATATTTGAGTTACTTGCAAAATTCTGTCCGTCTGTCTGTCTGTACGGATGTATTTTGGACTGCAGCCTAAAAAAAAAAAATTAACGGTACCTGTCTTATAACCGTTAAGTAAAAGCTTATATTTCTCGAAAACGGCTCCAAGACTTCTTATAAAAAAAAATCAGTGTACTACTGTAGATATGCATTATATTTTGGTGAAAAAAAATTAATAAGGTGGGCTAAAAACGCTACCTCCCATAGGGCCGGTTTTTTTATTCTTCGACTTTCTCGAAAACTCGTGATCCGATTAATATCAAAATTGATATTCAAGAAGATGTAGGTAGCCTTAGTAATTTCGCATAACTTTTTTCCGAAAACTTTTTTTTGTATTTTTAATAATTTAAAAAAATTTTTTTTTTCAAACATCAATATTTTGAAAACGGTTAAGTGATTTTTTTTAATTTTGTTTTTAAATGTATGTACATGTGTATTTTTGTGCCTAAGTTTGTATTCTTGTAGTAGTGGAATTTTCTGCAGACACTAACTTGCATAGGCTATACGGTAGTCTCTTTGAATTAAACTCATTCGATGTTGAAATTCACGTGTATGATTATGTTAGCTGTTTGTCTAAGAGCTGCTCCCGTGCAACTTCTTAGGTTTGGAACACCAAGTTGTCTTAAGCTGATCTGAAAGCAGCTTCTTCCAATATCTTAGAGCAGTGATCATCGCGGAACCGCCAATTGCCTTAGATTGTGCTACTTAATAACATGTTATTATTTTTCACTTTTCATTTATTTAATTTAAATATCAATTGTACATAAAAGATTACTCTTTTATTAAGTACAGGCGTAAATTGGATCATGGCTTATAGAAAATCCAAACACAAATAAAGGGATTTTTCAATTTTCATTATTGAGATAGGAAAGGAGAAATTTTAAAAGGTGTCTATGTTCAAATGTTAATGACTGATAGAAAGTTGAATATTATTCCACAGGGAAATAGAGTAAACGAAAAACTGTCTTAAACGTATGTGGTAAAATTGCAAGATTACGTGAAGACCGTGGAAAGGATAACTTCTCATATAAATACTCGGGATTCTTAGTAGTAATAACTTTTATGAGAATTTTTAGTGTACGAAACTTCAAATATATGTCAAATGTGCAACCTAGAATACGATTAGCATAATCCTAGACGTGATCATACCTGCGTAAGTTGAAAAAAATCACGTTGCGGAGTTAAAAGCAATCCTAAGTTTCCTTTGAGACTCAGGGTCCAAATTTGCAAAAAATTCACATCCATACGATATAATTGGCACTATTAGTGCCTTGACGAGTTTAATTTTACATGTTGTTTGCAAATAGTCCCTACACATAGAAAGACTCCGTAAAGATCCATATACATATATTTGTGACAATGTGATTGATGTGATCGTTTATTTATTTTTTAAGGGCATCTTCAACTAGACTTTTATCAAAACTGATATACATCATCGGCATATATATAAAATTTGAAGTGAGATAAGGTTGGCATGTTGATGAACATAGAAAATAACAAAGGACCTAACAATGACCCCTGAGGAACATTTTTACTGAGCAACAAAAACGAAGACAGTTTACCATTGCAAGCAACGGCTTGGAAATGTAGGAAAGAATAAGTTTGACAATTGAGTTGGATATATTACAAAAACTGTTTAGTTTGTTGCATTGCAAAACTGGGTCAACTGAATCAAATGCTTTAGAGAAATCTAATAAACATATAAAAGTAACTTGATTCTTATCAATAGAGCTTCTTATGTTTTCAGTTACTTTAAGCAAAGCTGTTATACAGGAGCGCTTTTACAGGAGGTTTTTACTTTTTTAAGTAAAAATTGATGTTTGTGCACACAATAAATTCAAAGGCTTTTGACAGAAAAGGTAATATAGCTATTAACCTTTATTTGGATTTACCACCTTTTTTAGGAATAGGTATTACTCTTGCTTGTTTCGAAACAGAAGGGTACATCGAGAAAGTGAATTGAAGAAATGAGTTACATAAATGCCTAGAAAAGGGGTAGTAGAATTTTTACAAAGTCCACCCACTCCAATAGATTTTGACTTAATTGACATAATCGATTCACAAACTGTTAAGACATGAGTACAAGGTATTGAAAAGGAGTCTTCAGTGTCGTTAAACAATTGTCGTAATCGTGGGGTCGAGTTATCAATCGGAGATGCACCTATAAAATTAGAAGTATTTAGAAGAACATAGGTAGGGCATGCTTAGTAAATAAATATTTTATGTTCGTATTGTTGATTAACGTCCGAAGTAAAGAAAATTGAAGGCCAATTTAAAGAGTCACATTCATTAAAATTTAAAAAAGGATCTAATGTTGACATTTTTGAAGTCAAAAATGAGAATTTTAAAGGTATTTGGATGTTTCCGTAGTGCATATCAATGACTGCAAAAAGAAGGTCGTGCCGTAAGAAAGCTGAAAATGATATTTTCAGCATATTCTTACTACTTAAGAGGAGGATATTTATTAAAGAAGGTAAGCTTTGAGAACGAAGTGGGATGTTTCTGAAAGATTTGCAAATGTAAGATTTAAAAAAATAATTGAGCATTATAGCTAGCTGCTTTCTTCATTGTTTAACAAATTTATATTTATATCTCCAAAAACTATAACATTTCGCGATAAGTGAAAAATTTCCTCCTCTGCTCACTTGATCTGAACGAAAGAGTTTGAATTGAGCTTGAATTTTTCATCTTTTAACGCAGGCACGAACCACGACTCAGACACACATACATACATATCACATTAATAAGACTTTTTTCGAAAATTAATTTAAATTCGTCAAACTTATTTACCAGACTCTGGGCATTAACATGACATAGTTTTAATCTATTTCGCTCTTGCTTAAAATATTTAAAAAGTAGACGAGAGTTTTCGTTCACTCTGCTATTCCCATCATTAATGGTGTTTAGCATAAGCGTAAGTTATAAATATGTTATGACTTTTTATTGAAACGCCACCAGTAAATTTTTGTTACGACTTTTTATTGAAACGACACCAATTTTTGTTACAACCTCTTAGCGTGAGTTTTAATACCAGACTGACTTTTATAAATTTCTTCAACTTAAAACTAACTTGTACATGAATGACAATCATGGGAAATGTATCCATATCCAATTCCAATATTTGTTTTAGATAACGACGAAATGACGACTCCATCTCGAGGGATGTTAATATAGAGGGCGATTTATGATTACCAATCAGAGTGATCATCGAAGAGAATGTTTAGAAATTAAATCTTTTCATGAGATCTTTACATTAGATTTTATTAAGTGCTTGGAGTACTTTAAGGCTAGGTGCACCTCGAAAAAAATGGATGATTGTTAACAAATTGGCGGATAACTTTTTTATTCAAAAAGATATTTTAACGAAATAAATTTTAATATTTAGCTCACACACAAGAATTAAAATATTCGTTATAATCATTTCTTTCCAAAATTGTAAGTTAGAGATCATTATAAATTATTATTATTACATTATAAATGTATCGTTCCTTTTCCTCTAATCTTAAATCTTGGGGTTTTTTTCTTAGTAATTTTATTTTTTTTTATTTTTTTTATTTTTGTTTTAAAATTAAATTTAGTCAATACCGGGAGTAAAACTATTTTTTTTTTTAAATTAAACTTAATTTTTTATGAAAAGAAATTCATCGAATCAGACGCATTTTTATCGATTTTCCCGTGTTTGAACAGGTGTCACTTCTTGAATTTTCAATATAATTCATCGAAACAAAAACAAATAAAAAGACCAACTCAAATATTTACAGCAACAATTATTATAAGAAAAATGTTTTTAATTTTTTCGGTTTTAAACAAAAAAAAATTAAAAAAATTGATTTTTGTTGTCATTTTTTAAATCTTTGTGAATGTTTTCTATGGTTTTCGAAGTTGAATTTTATTCTTCATTTTATATGAAAGCTGAGTTTTCAAGCTCGGGAGTTAAAAATATTATATTAATTAAAATATTGTTCTTTAACACTCTAATCGCTGATTAAAAAAACTAAAATATCGAAAGAAAGTAACGTTCTAATAATTTTGGTTTTATTTTTTTATTTTTTTTCAACATTTTATCTTTTTATATCATTTTAGAAAAGGTATGTAACAAAAATAGTTTTTTTTATATAAACTTTTAAAAAATGTTCTGATATGCGTTTTTTCCATAGAAAGTTCATTACTAACGTACACCAATAAATTTGTAGTTCGAATGATTTCCGCAGCAGAATTCGGTGCTGTTCAGCTATTTTACTTTGTTCTCTTCTATTTTTTGTTGTTGTTATTACATGTGTTCTGCTTTCTACTCTCTAGTCTCTACCTTGGCTGGTTCTGATATTTTTTGTTTTTCAGTCTCTGATTTTGGTTGCCTCATTTGTCATTTTCAATTCTACTGAGACTGACGGATGGGTGAAGGGATACATATTATTGGTAGGGTGATTGCGGTGGGAAGTATTTTTTTGTGGGCCTGTTTTTTTGGTGTGACAGTTTTTTTTGGTTTATGGACCATTTTACAGAAAAGGAAATCGTTTGGTGCCACACTCGTGCCAGGAGTTGTATTTTTTTTTTTTGGAAAAAAATAAAATGTGGAAAAAAGCAAGAAAGTAAGGTATGATGCAAACTGAAATGTTTCTTTTGTGAAGTTTTTTACGTTCATTTCGTTTTCTATGCAAAAAAAATTATTTTGGTTTGGAGTTTGGAAATAAAATAATTTTTCTGGTGTTTAGTATGAGCGATATACATTATGTAGGTATACATTTACATATGTAGATATATGTTTACTAGATCAAAGATCTTTGACAGATACAAGGAGTATACAACATATACGTAGAAGAATAACATGATCTGAATGGGTACGTGAAATTTGGCTCCCATGAAAAATTACCCATAATAACGTTCCAATTTTTAAACTGAAAAATGGCTTGAAAGCTAGTGAAAGGAAGCTCCAAAAATAAAACAGATTCGAATTGAATACGAAAAATGACCACACAAAATTATAAGCAAAATAACAATAGCAACAATTTTTTTTTATTTCAGCGATTTGGGGATTTTTTTTACACATTTGTGGATAATTATATGACTACTTTTCTTACTTATGCTCTTCTATACCCTTAATTCCTTTTTTTTTGGCCCATGTTAACGATAATTACGCTGTTATTACTAACGATAGAAATTTTGAATGTCCTGCCTGTGGCAAGTGGCAAACAATTTCTGTCTGTCTGTCAGTATGTATAACGAGCTGCAGCCTAAACGGCTTAAACGATTATCTTCAAATTTGGTGTGTGTGATTCTTTTGGCATTCCCGAGAGGTTAAATTTAAATTTAATTTTTAGGCCTTAAAATAAAGGTACCTCTATATGGACGTTAAGGAAAGCTTATTTTTCTCGAAAACGGCTCCAACCATTTTGATGAAATTTTTTGAGGATTTGTGTTGGTATTAGCTCTTATATAATCAGAACCAAATTTACCGAAAAAGTCTATTAACGGTACATATCATATAAGGTTTTTTTTAAATTTTTGGCTTTATCGGTAACGGCTTTTTTTTATTTCTGTCAAATTTTACATTTGAGAAAATTTAGATAGCCAAATTAATTCTGCATATCAACATTTTGAATAACTTTTTTGTTCTAATTAAAATTTATTTTTTTTAATTTTTTTTTAAACCAATATTTTAAACTAATAAAAAATAACATTTTAAATTTTATAATCATTTGTATATTAATAAAGTCTAAAAAATTGCATACCAAAATTAAGAAAAGAAAAATCAAAAAAGTAAAAATAAAAAACAAGAATTTATCAAAATCCGTCGATATACTTTTTGCATATATTCATTATATACAAGACGTGTCATGGCATAATCCATATTTACTAAAAACCGTTAAGGGTTGTGGTTTTGACACTATTTATAAGTTCAGAACGTGTTATTTTTGTATGTAAATGTTACTTGTTTCAATCAAAGATCTTGCCTTCCAATATGGTTAAACACATAGGAGCAAGTACGTGCGACCCAGTTGTGCCCATTTTTTTTTGTATTGATGGTGTCTTATTCAGCAATTTAGTTTAGGATTATATTTCCATTTTCTTTTTTTTCTTCTTCTTTTTTTGATTTCTTCTAAGTCTAAGAATATGGATTCATTTTCCATTATCAATTTGGCCCCAAATAAATAAAAAAAATGTCTAGATATTTTATGAAAATTTACAAAAGATCTTCGTTCAACGTCAAAAACACGTTGGCAAACGTTAAAATTGATCTAGGCCGGCCCTCTAGACAGACAAAATAAAAAAATATATAGGCCGGCCATCGTTGCAATTATCAACCAAACAAAAAATTCTCAAAAAATTTCATCAAAATCGTTGGAGCCGTTTTCAAGAAAAATAATATAAAATAAGTTTGAAGACAATCGCTTAAGCCGTTTAGGCTGCAGCTCGCTATACATACTGACAGACAGACAGACAGACATTTTTTCTCGATCACTTTTTTAGACTTCTCTATGATCGTAAGGTCATGTTTCATTGTTATCTCAATTTTTTTTATTCACGAATCCTAAACTTGCCTTATAGTCCCTATAATCGCAAGTAAAAAGGAAAATAAATTGCACGACTGGATCGCACGTACTTGCTCATATGTGCGGTCACATTGTAGAGCAAAATTAAGAAAATTAAAGTGAACATCAAGGAATTTATTCGATTTTTGAGACTTTTGATTGTTCGAATAAAGTACGTTAAAATGTATTGGGTGAACGCCATTTTATTTCTTTAGGTAATGTAAGAAAGTGTGAAATTTTTTTTCAAAATTGTAGGAGCCGTTTTTAAATAAATTGGTTTTTTTAACAACTTTTCTTAAAAAATTAAAAAAAATAATTCAACAATACAAACTTAAGCACAAAAATAACGTACATTTAAAAACAAAATTTAAAAAAAAAATCACTTACCCGTTTTGAAAATATTGATTTTTTTTTATAAAAAATCTTGGAGCCGTTTTCGAGAAAAATAAGCTTTTACATAACGGTTATATGACAGGTACCGTCAATTTTTGAGTTAATAAAAATTTAAAAAACTCCTCTGTAGAATGTCAAAATAACCTTAAGTTCAAAATTTGAGACGATTGGCCCAACCGTTTATGCTGCAGTCCAATATACATCCGTACAGACAGACAGACAGACAGACAGATGGACAGAATTTTGCCAGTAACTCAAATATGTTTCTCTATCATCGTAATGTTATGTTTGATTGTTATCTCAAAATTTTTAATCTCCACGAATGCATAACTTGTATTATAGTACCTATAATCGCAAGTAAAAAAATACGTCAAAAGTTTATCATTGATCATCAAAATATTGCATTAGCCTAGTCTTGAACCGAGGGCTACATCCCATCATCCTTGGAGGGAATTTCACAACCGAATCGCGTGTACAAAAAATTGTCGACTCGAAATAAAGTAAGAGTAGCGTATTGGAGTCAGATCGCAACTTCTAGTTGAGCGCAGAAACTGAATTGTATTATAGAGGTAATGTGGTTTTTTTGTTTGCAGTGTTATAAAGCATTATTAGGGTCCTAAAAGCAAGTAAATTGTCAAGAGTAACGCCATGGAATATGCAGAAATATGTTTATATCTACGTTTTTCATAAATATATCTTGCTACACTGTAGTTATATACAGTTAATGCGGATATAAATTTGGCCATTTATTGTGAGTGGAGAAAACAATTTTTATTCGTTTTAGTTTTAAGTATATATGTTTATTTGAGTTACTGTCAGAATTCTGTCCGTCTGTCTGTCTGTCTGTCTGTCTGTCTGCCTGTCTGTTTCTCTGTCTGTCTGTCTGTCTGTCTATCTGTACGGATGTATTTTGGACTGTAGCCTAAACGGTTGGGCCAATCGTCTGCAAATTTAGAACTTAAGGTTATTTTGATATTCTACAGAGGAGTTTTTCAATTTTCTTAAATCAAACATTTACGGTATCTGTCATATTACCGTTATGTAAAAGCTTATTTTTCTCGAAAACGGCTCCAAGAATTTTTATGAAAAAAAAATCAGTAGGTAAGCATTATATTTTGGTGAAAAAAATTTAATATTCAATTTCAATTTTTCAATTACAATTTTATTTTTCCTTATCAATTTTTAAGTTTTACAAATACATAAAGCAATAACATTAATAACATACTAACAATTAATAAGGAGCTGCAATCTATAGAACCTATGGAACTTGTGTCGAAAGCAGCCGGAAGAATAGGAGTTTTAACAATAAATAATTAGATTCTGTAAAATTAAGTGATGTGGGGTCACGACAAGATTTTAATAAATACCTAATTTTTTTTTTGTTAATATATAAAATAAATATAAATACATAAGAATAATATTGTAAAATAATTGAACAACTAAATCATAATACATAAGAGATTATTAATATCTTGATAATTAAGGTCCAAAAGCCAGAGTTTCACTTTATTGAGAAAAATGGATTGAGTTCTTATTTCTCTGATGTTATGAGGAAGACTATTGAAGAGTCTTGGAGCAATGGTCGTAAAAAATTAAAATAAATTTAGAGATTGTGTTGTGGTATGAAAACAAGATTCTGATTGTTTATTATATTATATGGTTGGCTAAAAACGGTACCTCCCATAGGACCGGTTTTTTTTCTTCGACTTTCTCGAAGACTGGTGATCTGATTACAATCAAAACTGATATTCAAGAACAAGTAGGTAGCTGAAGTAATCATGCAACAACTTTTTTTCGAAAACTTTTTTTTTGTATTTTTAATAATTTCCTTTTTTTTTTGCTCAATATTTTGAAAACGGGTTCGTGAATTTTTTTTAAATTCTGTTTTTAAATGTATGTTAATTTTGTGCTCAAGTTTGTAATCTAAAATAATTTTTTTTTTAATTTTGATTACAAAAATTTGTTAAAAATAAACCGTTTTATTTAAAAACCGTTCCTACGATTTTGAGAGAGTTGACTTTCGAAGAGCTGGCACCTGAGTTATATACCTTAGAGGAGGGACGTCTATCGACAACCATTGCTTCAATTTGTGTGTTATGTATGTATGTATATATAGCGAAATTTATATAACCAAATTGAAAAATAGTCAAAAATTTTCACGGATATAATAAACAAAATTAATATAAAATATCAAGAATGACAAACTCAATTTAAGTGATCTTTTATATCTGCCCAAAGTGGGTTAAGTAAGAAGATATTGAGAAAACTTTACGGACAAGACTTTTAGTGCAACCGACTTGTATGCATGACTTGTGAAGTAAATATGATTGATAAAGTCGATAAGTTCTGTAGACAATTTTTCCCACTATTATGCCAAAGAAGCCTTTTTAACCAATTTTGACATTAATCTTCTAATGCAATACAATCCTTTTTATTGCTTAAGACTTAACGAATGTTTCGTAAAATATATTTTTTTTAATACTTAAGTTCATGTCAAAAACAATTACATTCTACTAGAAAATTCAATTAAGTCTGTTTTATTAAACATTGTTTTTTAAAGCAAATTCTTTGTTTTTCACATCAAAGTCTCTGCATTATAAGGGTAAATTTCTGTTGCACTTTCTCCCTAAAATAGTGATAATTTCAATACAATCGTTTTTCTGTCTGTTTATAAACTTCCCAACAATTAACACGAACCAACGCAGTGAGTAACTGAAGTATTGAATGCCTGCGTCCAAATTGTGTTTCAAATGGCCAAATGACGAACTTTATTCTCATCAAACCCACACAATGGGTCAATGAATTTCTAATTCTCGTCTGCAGTTGCAACACAAATTCAACTTGAATTGTACTTCTCACCCCCTGATGTCGTGTGCTGGATATCAATGTTACAACATATATACATAAATTGAAGAGGAGAACAGCAGCAGCAGCAGTCCCAGACCCCAGAAGGAAGGATTGCACGAATAGCATCAGCTCCAGCCTCAAAAGCAGTAACACAGCAGTTGCAGTATAGTTAATTATGCAGCTGAAATATACAAGACTCATGCAGCTGTGAGCACAAAAATACAGCTTCGATGGGCAAGCATCACAGAAAGCATTTCCAGGAACCGAATATAGACCCGGAGTCCTGCACTGGATACAAAACATACGTATATAAGGCCAGCCGACCAACAAAAACCGACCCATCAGCAAGGCCACTCTGCTGAAATATGTAAACTGGACTCGATCCGCGAGAGATTACACTACGTCAAAGTGTAGGTGTGGTAGAGGGTTGAGTAAATATATACGCGCGCTCAGGATAATAATGGTAATAAAACAACAATCATCCTGCAAGAATGGATTAAAATGTTGGCCCACGGAAATGTTTATTCATCGACGATGCGATGGAGGCTAGATGTGGGACAAATCTGATTACCGTGGGGCTTATTGTATGAAAATACCGCGAATTGAGACGACGGACGCAACATGGTGATAGCACTTGGTGCAATTTGGAGTACTCTGTGATTTTGTTCATGCAGCTTTCGTAATATGAAATGAATCGAGCTGGGGAGTTTTCGGGATAGTATAATATTTATTTTTATATTGTATAATTGTTCCTATAAAACTCTCAGTAGGTCGAGGACACGAAAGCTTATTTGGCTTTTAATACTATATTCAAAAAGGAACGACAAATTGTATTAAGTTGTCGCTCTTATTGACAAAAAAATCACTTTTTTGAAACATGTATTGATATAAAGCATTTAGTAAAATGAGTTTTTAACGAGAATTAAAAAAATGTGTCTGTTGCGTGAATCAGATACAACAGCTTTAGTAAGTCATTTGTTTGTATACTAAAAATGGGTGTATCCAATTGATTCCACTACATTTAGTTGCCAAGAGGTTAAGTTTCAACCAAAAACATATGTTTGGCTTGCTTTTCAAATATTCGCGGTTAGTAGAAACTCGTTTAAGGGCTTCATTCTAATAAAATTTAAAAAAAGGTATTGCACGACTGGATCGTACGTATTTGCTCATAATGTGCGGTCACATTGTAGAATAAAATTAAAGAAATTAAAGTGAACATCAAGGCATTTATTCGATTTTTGTGGCTTTTGATTGTTGGAATAAAGTACGTTAAAAAAACTCTTCTGTAGAATGTCAAAATAACCTTAAGTTCTAAATTTGAAGACGATTGGCCCAACCGTTTAGGCTACAGTCCAAAATACATCCGCACAGACAGACAGATAGACAGACGGACAGAATTTTTCCAGTAAATAAAATATGTTTCTCTATCATCGTAATGTCATGTTTGATTGTTATCTCAAAATTTTTTGTGCACGAATGCATAAAAAGTATCTATCTTTTCGATGCTGTTTTCTTGTAGATGTCTTGAGATTTGAATAATCTTTTTCATATTCAAATCGACGATTGTTATGATTTCAACTAACAACAACTTCCAATTCAATTCATCATCATATATACATACCAATGGTAACTGGTCACTATGCTTCTTCGACAGTGACATTAACGCCAATGCTAAAATGGTCACAAATTTGATTCAAATTAGGTTATGAATTGATTTAACTAATTATCTTGTTATACCAACATGATATTTTGTAAAATAAGATCTGTAGTTCATTCAATTCACAATTTAACTGATGCCATTGTTAAATTTGCTCTGTACATGCTCATTTCACTCCATGTAAACAGATCATCATATCCAAGGCATTTGATAGAGTTTAGCATAAAGCTCTCTTATGGAAAATAGGTGAAAGCAATCTTCTGAACCGATCAATACAAGTTGTATTTGACGGTTTCAAAGCTGATTCCCACAAAATAAATATCGGTGTTCCAGGGCTTCGTTCTATCTCCGACTACTTTCCTCATTTTTACTTGCGATTATGGGGACTATAAGGCAAGTTTAGGATTCGTGAATATAAAAAAAATTGAGATAACAATCAATCATGACATTACGATCATAGAGAAGCCTAAAAAAGTCATTGGCAAAAAATGTCCGTCTGTCTGTCTGGCTGTCCGGGTGTATATCATCGAGCTGCAGCCTAAACGCGTTAAGCGTTACCTTCAAATTTGGTATGTGTGTATCTCTTGGCATTCCTCAGAGGGGAAATTGAAATTTTATTTTTAGGGCTAAAAATAACGGTACTTACCATAAGACCGTTAAGGAAAAGCTTATTTTTCTCGAAAACTGCTCCAACGATTTTGATAAGAAATTTTGAGAATTTTTTTGTTGCACGGGAAAAGTCATTTAACGGTTTTTTTTAATTTTTTGGATTTATCGGTAACGGCTGTATGGATTTCTTTCAAATTCTATATTTAAAAAGATCTAGATAGCCAAATTAATTCTGCATATCAACATTTTCAATAACTTTTTTTTCTAATTAAAATTAATTTTTGGATTTTTTTTTTTTGAAAAATCAATATTTTTAAAACTAATTTAAAAAAAATTATTTTAAATTTTATATTCACATGTATATTATTAAACTCTAAAAAACAGAGAGGAAATTGATTTTTTTTTTAGCCCCAAAAATAACGGTACCTGCCATATGACCGTTTAGGAAAAGCTTATTTTTCTCGAAAACGGCTCCAACGATTTTGATGAAAATTTTTGAGAATTTTGATGGCATTGGCTATCATTTGGTTAGAACCACATAAACGGGAAAAGTCTATTAACGGGATGGGATTCACTCCCTCACTTTCGCAACGGTACGGTACGCTAAACTCATTAAATTCCGATTTAAAGAACATTGTTAAATAGGATAACGGATAATAGGAATCACGTGGAGTTTAATGCTTTGAAAAAATAATGCTGTCTTCTTTCGTTAAAGCTAAACATACCTCCATGCCATTGCCAATGAATGGCACTTGCATCGAAGAAACCGAAAAGCTTTTAATAGGTATCGGTATGTATAGGCATTAACGACGACCTCTGTTGGAACGACCATATATTTGGGATCTCCAGGCAGGTGCTTCTCAAGCATCGCTACACTTGCTGGATAGATTACAAGAAAGAGGGTTTAGATTGATAGAAAATAGAAATGTCTCTGAAACAATCGCAACTCTCGATCACAGAGGCAATATTTCATGTCTTTCCTTGTTTTATCCTTTCTTTTATAAAAAAATGTTCACTCGAAGTAGCCAACTGCATTCCTTCCCTTAAAAGTTTCTCCCGTAATACTCTCCTTGCAAAAAATGCTTATCAGGTCAGACTTGAATTCAATTTTGGACGTACCGTGAAATATAGGGATTTATTTTTTAGCCGAATAATACGAATTTTGAATGGTTTACACGGCAAGTGTGTTGCAACAGCTTAAAATTGATTAAAAAGTCGAAGAACTGAAGTTTTATATTTTATCGGGTTTCACTTCATGTGTGGTGTCTGTGAATAAAAAACTGGTCATTTATGCCAGCAGCAGTATTGCGGCTTGTAGTAGTAAATATCTTTTTGCTCTCTACATCTTCGTCAATGATGAGCTGATCATTTTACTAAGGTAATTTGATAAGCTTGAAAGTACAAGTGAAGACAACATATCAACTACTACATTTCAAGAGGACATTTAGAAATCGAATGTTCTTCGATGTTGGAACTTGAGCGGATATTGCTATTCCTAGCCAATTTCTAGGGAAGCAATCTTCGGCACACGTAACCCTCAAAAAAAAAAATATGTCAGAGGAACAACTATTGAACCCGGTTTTGGATAGATTCATTTCTGAGGCCAACTACTAATGCATGAAACTTTTCATTTCTTAAATACAGGAGGTTTTGGTCTACATCTTCTTTAACATGGCAGATCAACTTAAGTTAAAGCATTTGATCTCAGTTTATAAGTTTGAAGATGAGAGTTGTGAGCCATCCAGATCTAACATTTCCCATCTTTTTGCAGAATTTTTATGATTTTAGCTGTGGCGGGTCAAACTCCCGACACCCTTGACTTGTTTCTTACAGCCTCTAGACACATCTAATCATTGTGTCATTTCTGCTAATTTCTCGTGTCAAGAAAACACAGTTAATGGAAAAATCCTTCGGAGAACCGTCTGTCAATACGACAAAGCCAACTGGACGGCCTCAATAATTTCTTCAGGACCTTTAACTGGTCGGTCACTATGCTTCCTTGGTAGTTACCTAGACTCCAGTGCAGAAATGGTAACAATTAATGTTCTTTTAGGAATAAGACATTTTATCCCGAATAGGTCATAGAGTATCAAACCTAAGAATTGATATTATTAGGTTGAAAGATGTAAGTTTCTGTTGTTACAAAGCCAACCCTACCGAGGAAAGCCGGAAAAAGTTTCAACCAGCTAGAAAGGCTTGCAATGTTCACATTCGCAAGACGAAATTTTTACATGACCAAAAAATTCGTCACAAAATTTTTCAAGGTCCCAAAGGAAGTAAAATTTGTTGGTCTTTTGTGAAAAACATTCGGAATTCTTCGTCATTCTTCGCTCGTCTTTAACGATACACCTGTTGTCGATTCCCAAGAAAAAGCAGATCTACTTGCAGCCTAATTTGCAGCAAACTCAATGCTTCCGGCAGGTGTTATCATTCCTGTACTTGAGAGCGTAAATGATATTATGAGACCAATATTCTTGCGCACTCGTTCAGTTGTAAGGGTTTTAAAAGATCTTAACATTCACAAATCCGCTGGAGCGGATAGTATCCCCACTATTGTTTTGAAGAGGTGTTCTTCAACGCTGGCAAACAATTGCGTATGCTTTTTTATCTGTCCTTTTCCTCTGGGCCCTTTCCGAATGGATGGAAAACAGCATTTGTCCAGCCTGTCCCTAAAAAAGGCAAATCTTCCTCTCCCTCAAACTATCGACCAATTGTATTTATGTCCCTTCTTTCTAAGGTCATGGAAACGCTGATTAACTTTCAGCTTAAAAAATATGTTGAGGACCGAAAGCTTGATAATGACCGGCAAGGCGACTGAAACTAATGATCCAATAAATTGTTTCGCTGACGACTGTACTCTCAGAGCTTTTCATATTCGTTTACAGACTCTTATCCATGTGTTTGGATGTGGAACTGCAACGGCAGCGTATGATTAGTCCATTAAATTCTGATCTTGACAGCATTGTACAATGGGGAATAAGAAATCGTGTAGAATGCCACTATCGATGAGTGGCACTTGTAAGGAAGAAACAGATCACCTATCAGAAGATGCAATGAATTTGTCACCCCTTCTGATCTGGCTACGGTCTATAAAGCGTATATTCATCCAAAACTTGAGAATAATTCCCATATTTGGGCAGGTGCTCTAATTACACACTTGAGTGTTTAGACAGTATACAAAAAAGAGCTTTGAAAATGATAGGCGACCGAACAATAACAGAAACATTTACATCTCTTGTTCATCGTCGTAATGTTTCCTACCTTTCGTTTTTATTCCGTTATTTTTACAATCAATGCTATAGCGAACCACCCAGCTGCTTTCCTCCCCTGAAATAATTCAAACGTAATACTCGCGCTTTTAGGAATGCCTATAAATTTACCCTTGACCCCAACTTCGGGCAGATACAGAGATTCTTTCTTTAGCCTTACCACGCGAATGAATGCCTTGCATGACTCGGTTTTTCCCTCCCATTATGACTTGCCGAACTTTAAAACAAACCCCTCCCTATTTTCCTAACACCCCCGCTGTGTTTAATCAACATTATAAGGGTAGCCAAAATCTCTTTTGCGCGGGCCAATTATAAAAAAAATGGGCACGACTGGGTCGCACGTACTTGCTCTTATATGCCTAATGACATTGGTAACCAAGATCTTTGACGGAAACAAGTAACATTTACGTTGAAAATAGCACAGTTTGAACTAATAAAAAGTATCAAAACTACAATACTTAACGGCTTTTAGTAAAAATGAAGTATGCCATCACACGTCTTAAAGAACAAAGAATTTATGAAAAAAAGTATTTTGAAAATTGTAGGACCGGTTTTGATAAAATCCTGTTTATGTTTATTTTTAGTTTTTTGAATTTTTTTTTTGTTTAAATTTTGATATGCAGTTTCTTAGAGTTTATTAATATACATGTGGATATAAAATTTAAAATAATTTGTTTTGATTAGTTTTAAAAATATGGATTTTTCAAAAAAAATATTTCAAAAATTAATTTTTATTAGAAAAAAAAGTTATTAAAAAATTTGATATGCAGAATTAATAAAGCTATTTAGGTCTTCTTAAATATAAAATTTTACAGAAATCCAAATAGCCGTTACCGAGGAAACCCAAAATTAAAAAAACCCATTATATGAAAGGTTTCGTTAATAGACTTTTCCCGTTTATGTGGTTCTAACCAAATGATAGCCAATGCCATGAAAACAAATTCTCAAAAATTTTCATCAAAATCGTTGGAGCCGTTTTTCGAGAAAAATAAGCTTTTCCTAAATGGTCACATGGCAGGTACCGTTATTTTTAGGCCTAAAAATAAAAGTTCCCCTACGGGGAATGCCAAAATAATCCTACACACCAAATTTGAAGATAATCGCTTTAGCCGTTTAGGCTGCAGCTCGTTATACATACTGACAGACAGACAGACAGACAGACATTTTTTCTCGATCACTTTTTTAGACTTCTCTATTATCGTAATGTCATGTTTGATTGTTATCTCAATTTTTTTAATATTCACGAATCCAAAACTTGCCTTATAGTCCCTATGATCGCAAGTAAAAAAACAGTAAAAATAGCATAATTAAAAAAAATATAAACTTTTTTCATTGTGGGTATTAAATTATAGATTCCAATAAATAAATACCCCTAAAGAAGTTGGAAAATAACCAACAAAACGTCGGGAGTAGTTTAAAATAATGGATTAATTGTTTTTATGCGCATATTTAGAAACGGATCAAATTAAAAAATTAAATTAAAAATTCGTAGGCATATTTGATCAATTCTCTCTTTATTCAGAAGCAGCATTTATTTGAACGTCAGCTGGAACACGAAAATCACAACGACATCAAGAACATAAATGTACCTACACAAGAGAAGAAATCAAATTAAATAAATTAAAATAAACCTTACAAATGTCAAAAACTTGAGGAATTTCGATCTGTTAAACTATTTAATCTTTCGTCTTCAGATATTTAGATGTTGTAGATATAAAGAAAATATTCATCGGGCGACAAATTCTTCAGCCAATGCTAGCATAACTTTGAAAATTTATAGCGTAAAACAAATATCTTAAATTTGTCAAGACCATTCGCTGTTTATGTACAAAAGCGGCAATTACTTACATTTAATGTCAGACAATCAATTTACATGCCACGCAACCAAAAGGTCTGAAGCAGTAGGAATAGCGCCGCCTGTTAAAGTTCTGTTCAACGTAAACATAGGAAGCTACCTATTCTTCCTTCCGAAAAACAAATAAGCAAATAATCATTTCTCTTGAAGTTATCTAAATGCGACCAGACCAAGCGACGGTGACGCACCACAAATTTTGACTCATAGACGCAAGGAAAATAGAACGACTAAAATAACATTACGCACGAATGAAATTAACTGATGGCAAACAACCAAAAAGCGCTTCTTTCTTTGAGCGTGTCGGGGGAGCCGACGAAGAATAATTAACCAAAAACTTATTCATCGCGACCATCGCCGTCTCAACAGCCGCGCCAGCTGCGAAAGCTCATTTGATTCTCATTTTTCAACTGGCGCTAGAGATGATTAGGGTGGCAGTGGCAGTTGCAAAGAAAGCACTTGTTTAGTTTAGTTGCTGCAGTAACGAGTAACGATAAGAATACTACCATGCGTCGTGTGCAGCAGTTGGTAGCTATAAGTTTCCTTTCATGGCTGTGTTCATGCTCTTCTTAGATTCTGTGTCGCCTCGCGATGGCACTTTATCAAAGTCATGAATTATTTATTTCGTTAACGCGCAACCAACACACCCCAACCCCCTCAACTCATCAACCATTTAAATACGCTAAGCGCCCCAAAGCCGTTAGAAACCCATGTACATAAAATCTGAAAGACCTCTTGCATACTATGCAACTAACGGTTTGTTGTTCTTTCTTTATCCCTTTTTAATTCTTGGTCAAACCAAAATATGTAAGACGTAATGAAAGAGGATCCTGCTCGGAAGCACAAAAAAGGAAAAAAATGTTGAACAAATAATTACACGCACCCGTTCAAAGCAGAGGATGCGATGTTCGCCGAGCTGGTTGAAACGACCCGCCCACTATATGCAGAGTAGCAGACCAGCAAGAAATTGTGTAAAGATTGGAAATTAACGAGCGGAAGGAAATCATTGACCGAAAAGGATGTGTGAGATTTTTTTTCATTGAACAAGGATGGAATGAAAAAAAAAATTAATTAGTTTTTCATGTGTGGGCAGAGAAATTGGTTAAGTTCTTTTCATCAAGAAGAAAGATAATAAAATGTAATTTTGAATTCTTAGCTAAAATTCAATCGAGGATACATTAATTGCATTCTTCTTGCTCATATGAGTAAAATAGAGGATGAAAAAAGGCTAATTAAGTTTTAGAGGGCTAATGGAATTGATTTAGAAATAATATATATATACAGATAGTGCTATAACGGTGTGATGGAAGAAAGGGAAAGATATTTTTGTATTATGAGTAGGAACACCTACCTCATCAAAACACTGCGTGGGCACTAGAAAGGTAGGGAGAGGAAGGACAGGGGGTTTCGATTAACATTCGTTTTGAATGCTTGCAGATCAAAATGGTAAGGGAAAATCTCACCGGGTAAACTATTCCAAATTCATGTTGTTCTGCTAAGAAACTAATCCCTATATTTTATGGTACGTTCGAAATTGGGCTCAAGGGTGAACTGATGAGCATTCCTTGCGAGGCGGATATTCCGCGAGTAACTTTTAAGGGGAGGAATGCAACTGACTACTTTGAGTGAACATTCTTTGTAAAAGAAACGATAAAAAAAGGAAAGACATGAAAAATTGCGTCGGTGTTCGAGAGAGCAATTGTTTCAGTGGCAGTTCTATTTCCTATTAATTTCAACGCTCATTTGTATCCTATCAAGCAGGTGAAGCGATTTTTGCGAAGCACTAGCAAAGTGGTGTGAGTTATACTAGAGTTTTGGGCGTAAGACGCTTTGTAAATTGTAGCCAGATTAGAAGAGGAAACAACTTTTTGCACCAATACAGAAAACCTAAGAACTTATTAGCATTTTTGGCGTTCTCACATGCATATATAGCCATTCCAACGGAGGTCGTCGTTGACACACATACCGAGTACTGAAAGCTTTTCGGTTTCTTCGATGAAAGTGCCATTCATGGACAGTGGCATGAAGGAAATGTTTGACTTTAACAACAGAAGGCAGCATTGAGTTTTGAAGCATTAAACTACACACGATTTCTATTACCCCATTTGAGTTTGTAATGAGCTTATCATACGGTACCGTTGAGATTGCACGTCCGAAGAACAAGAATCGTTGAACGAATATGGAAAGCTGAGGGTACTTTAATACTTTAAAGAATTAGAAGTTGCGGGCAGAACATCATTGATAAACATGAGGAAAATAGTCGGAGACAGAACGGAGCCCTTGGGCACACCAGCATGTATTTTGTGGGAATCAGACTTGAGTCCATTCAATACGACTTGTATGGAACGGTCCAGAAGATACATAGCTTCTAATCCAGCGAACATGGGTTTCATCGATCCCAAAAGAACGCATTTTCGATAAGAGAGCTTCATGCCAAACTATATCAAATGCATTAGAAATATCAAGCGCAATAATCTTACTTTCACCAAAGCGATGTAAGATTTTCCACTTTTCCGTGAGATATGCCATCAGATCACCAGTAGAACAATTACTGCGAAAGCCATACTCACGGTAATGGAGAAGCTTTCGATCTTCGAGATATTCCTTGGGCTGACGGTTAGTCAGCGTTTCCATGACCTTAAAAAGAAGGGTCGGTAGGAGAAGGGCGAGGAGGTATCACCTTCCTTAGGGACAAGCTGGAAAAATGTTGTTTTCCATTTTCTGGGAAGATTTCCGAAGAGTAGGAGCTGCGGATTTGTGCATATCGAGATTTTGGACAACTCTTGCTATTGTACGAATGCGGAAAAAAATCTGTCCCACGGAAAAAATTACGTTCTCATGTACAGAAAGGGCAACGTTGCGATAGATATTCGTAAAGCTGGCGGCGAAAAAAAAGAAAGAAAACAGGTTTGTCATTAGCGATGAGGGTTGGAACCGAAGACGATGAGGAGTTTTAAATATTTTTTTAAAAATGAGCAAAATTTTTACTGCTAACATTATTTGCCGTAAGTTGCATGAATTCCTTCCTCCTCTGTAGGGTTGGCTTTGTAGGATCGGATACTTACTCCTTTTAACCTCATAGGTTCTTTACACTCAGAGTTAAACCAAGACCTTTCTTTGGGTTTAAAATTTGTCACTCTGTTAGGCATAATAGCACACATCACTAGAAGAATCACATTTGTGATCATTTCAGCTCTGGCATCAATGTCACTATCGAGGAAGCATAGTGACCAGTTAAAGTTACGAAAAAAATATTCAGGCATCACAGTTGGCTTTCTCGTATTACCAAACGGTCCTGGTGGGGAATTTTCCTTTAACTGGATGAGTAGAGCACGAGAAATTAGCTGAAACGACATAATGGTCTGAAGTACTAAATGGAGTAGGTACACTAATGGTAAACTTATCAGGGTGAGAAGTAAGAAACAAGTAAAGAATATGGGTGACGATTTCAGTGCGATGAAAAATTGAAACAATTTCCGAGATGGAATCAAACAGCGCATTAAATTCGTTTAAAGTCGAATAACTGTCGAGATTTTGACTCCTGTAAATAAAACACTAATGAAAGATATGCTTGTGGTCAGTGAATTTGAGCCACAAGAAGTTTAGGTCCGTGTTGGTATATTTTCCGTATTGGGGAAGGCTGTGACAAGCGATATCATTCCTAACATATACGACGAGACCACGATGAGAAAATTATCAAGCTGTACCCATGTAGAGCAAATTCTGATAAATCAGTATTTACTCCAAATTGACTTTAACTTATTGCCAAAACAGATGGCTTGTATTGCACAGTAAGGGCATAAACATGAAGATGTGTTTTCCTAACGGACGAACATTGGAATAGACCACATTAAAATCAATTACCATTAAGAAACACTTTCACACAAAACACAACTCTGACTAAGTCGAATCCTGAAGTGAATGCCCAAATTTATTTCTGTCATAAACCAACTGTCCATGGTGTTATGCCCATATGACAGCAAAATAGGACAAATTCAGGTGCCCTTGTCTATTTACCGCAAACATTTTGTTATGATAAGGACGAGGTAGTTAACACAAACGTCTTGTAGACAGATAAGAGGACGGAATTGCGACGCGAGTGGGTATTCTTTTTTTCACAGCATACGCAGTGGTATTTTTTTCACAAACGAGTGTGCGTCTTTTTTTCGAAGACTCGCGACAATGCGCAAATTATTTTTTCGAGATTTTTATTTTTTAGTGTTTTTTGTGCGCGCACCTCACACGTCCGTCCATAACGAGCTTTAGATCGGCACTCAACTTACTGGCCGTATGCGGGACTTCTAAATTATACTTTATCTTATTCAATAACCTTTCGGTGTTAGTCTAAATTATATTTAAAAAATTAATTAAACATAATGTATAATTATTAAAACCAATGCACCCTACGGTTACAACCTAAACTGGTTTTTTAAAAAGGTGTTGGTAACTGTTATAATTATTTTACATAAAATTTTTTTAAATAATAGTTTTTGTATTATTAGTAATTTTTTTTAAGTTTGTTTTTAAATGCAAATTATAAGTCAAGTATGAACTAAAGTTTCCACTTTTATCTTTAAATGCTTTAAAATATTCCTTGAAAAAACGTTTTCCTATAAGGCCCAGCCTACCATTCTAGAAAAATTCATTTTCATTTTGTTGATAAAATAAAGCAGTGTTCTTTATAAATTTTTAAAACTTTTCTACGTAATATGAACCATTATTTGAATATTTATAATTGTATTTTTTAAAATTGTTCGTTTCTTAAGCATGTATTAAGATTTTATAATTTTATAATTGTTTTACTTTACCAAGTATAATTTAGTCATAAGACATTCTCTTCGAAGTTAACTTTCTCGTTCGCGTATTGAGGTTGGAATCGTTTTACTCAATGAATAAGAACTACAGAAATACGTATTTTTAAAAGAGATGTGGCCTTTTTCTAAATAGTTCGATTTATCACATACACACAAGTATTAACACTGGGCGGAGTGCAGAGGACTAAAACCTCTCGTAAACGTAGATATAATAAAGATCAGACGATACTGTTGACAAAATACCAAATACATTAAAAAAAAAACATTTTGATTAATATTAAATCACAATGTAAAATTTTTTGAAAAAAATATTTAGAAACATAACTTGCGCCTTACAAAAAAACAATGAAAATGAATACGCTCCTCACTTCAATTCTGTAATTTGACAAATAGAGAATGCGTTTTTTCCATTGAAGTTGTATATTTTTAATTTCAACAAAGTTATTATTTTAATTGTTTTAATACCACAAAAAATCTATTCTTAATTGTTCTACAATGTTTAAAATATGTACTCAAAATACCACTTTACACCACTTAACGTTATAAATAAAACAATACATACGTACTTGTGAAAAGGAATGCGTTCTTTCCTCTTAAAAAACGCTGGTTTTACAGATTTTAACAATGCAGCTCATAATGATTCTTGTTTATTTACTTGCGATTATAGGGACTATAAGGCCCTGCTGTATGTATAAAGAACTGCGGCCTAAATGGCTTGAGCGATTACCTTTAAATTTGGTATGTGTTATTCTATTCCTCAGAAGGGTTTTTGAATTTATTTACCGCTAAAATTAACGGTACCTGCCAATATAACCGTTAAGGAAAAGCTTATTTTTCTCGAAAATGGCTCCAACGATTTTGACGAAAATTTTGGAGAATTTTTTGTTGGTACTAGCTTTATTTTTTTTAAATATTACAATGTTCTTACTGAGTTCTAATTGAACAAAACTTATAAAGTTTAATATCTTCGGATAAACAATTGCCGAAATTCGGATCAAATATTTCTAACCTTAACAGGATAAAAGGAAAATGGCACCATCGTCTATATTTTGTTCTATATTATGTATTTACTTTTGTTAAATCTTAGGCGGATCTCCACGCTTTAACTATTACCATTACAATTTTTTTAATAAACAAATACAATTGGCTTCCGGCCAAAGTTGCTTATTAGTATATTTCGGCCTTCATTTTCATAATTTCAAATTACCCTACATCGACAGAATCTTTTTCTGAGTAAAATGAAATAAAAAGCATAAAACTCAAAAAAAAAAAAACACAAAATCAGGTTTGTTGTTCCACAACCATTTACTAAGAAATCTACTTTCAGGGACCAGCGTAAAAAAGAGATTCCGGCGCGAAAATAAAGTTTTGGCTTCTTACCGCCTGGCAATTAGCATTACAAAGCTCAGGGGGATTCTTTGGCTTACCTTTTTTTTTGTGATGGTGGAAGTAGATGTTAACACTATACTAAAAGAGCTACATTTTTACTTTCTTTTCCCCAAAATAAAAATGAATATAAAAATAAAATTATACAGTTATTGCGTAGATGACTACGAACAGTAGTACATGGAGGATGTCCTTCATCCTGCTGCTGCTATAGCCTTGGAAATATAATAATGTATAATATTTCCTTATTCTTTACCTGTTTTGTACAAAATCCTTGCAGAAGTTCGTTAATTTACACACTCTCTGTGCGCTAAGGGGAAAATGTTTAGAGACTTGGGTTTGAATTGAGATTACAATGAGAAAATAAACTTGAAACTAAGGATTAAGGAATCATTTTTAATTGTTGCCTGACTTCCTAGACTTTTTTTGGGACTAAAAGATGGCCGCCTAACTTTTTAAAAACTTAAAGAAGATTTTTTGAAATAATTTTAAATTAAGTTATGGAAAATTTATAAATTTAAATATTGCCTGTTAAACAACCATTATAAGAACCATATTTTTCATAACTATTAAATCACCAAAACTGACAATTTTGTATTTTTCTTTGATTTTTTAGAAAAGAAAGTTAAGCTTTGGGATATAACGGGTCCGCCAAATAATTTTTTTTTTGAAAATGCTTTACCAACATCGAGTGTAGCTTCGGCTGTCTGGCACGTAGCGCCGTCCTGTTGAAACCAAATGTTGCCAATATCCTCCTCTTCAATTTTTGTGAACAAAAATTCGTTCAACATGGCCCGATAACGATGGCCATGGACTGTAACGGCCACTCCTTGCTCATTTTCGAAGAAAAATGGCCCAATTATGCCTCTGGACCAAAGTCCGCACCAAACAGTGACTCGTTTTGGGTGTATCGGCTTTTCAATGTATGCGTGCGGGTTTTCTGTGCCCCGAATGCGACAATTTTGCTTGCGCCAAGATCAAAATGAGCTTCATCTGAAAAGATGATTTTTTTGGCAAAATCGGCATCTTCTCTAAGTCGATCGCAGGCAATTTGGCTACTAAGATCTTTTCGAATATAAAATTTGAAAGAAATCCAATAAGCCGTTACCAAGAAAATTGAAAATAAAAAAACGTTTCATGAAAGTTACCGTTAATAGACTTTTCCTGTAAATTTGATTTTTATAGGATGATAGCTTATACCTACAAACAAAACACTCAAAAGTTTTTATCAAAATCGTTGGAGCCGTTTTCGAGAAAATTAAGCTTTTCCTTTATTTTCCGTTATTTTGAGCCATAATAAAATAAAATTTAAATTTCCCATCTAAGGAATGCCATAATAGCTATACACACATACAAAATTTTAAGTAAATCGCTCAAGCACAAGCAGTTTAGTTTGCGCTCGTTATACATACAGAAGAACAGACATTTTTTGGCACTAACTTTTTTAGACTTCTACATGACATTTGACTGTTATCTCAATTTTTTAATACTCACGAATCCTAAAATTGCCTTATAGTTCCCATAATCGCAAGTCAAAATTGCTTCAAAATATTTGTACAGCATCTTATAATCGGGTATTCCAATAGGGGCTTGACAACTTTTAATTTATTTGTGAACGCACCCTTTCGCTAATCATCGAACTGTTATTGTCACTTTATTCAGTAAACTCAACATTCTTATCATGGTTAAGTACATGGGCGAGCAACGTCTGCAAATTATAAAAACTTTCTACCAAAATTCGGATTCGGTGACCGCAACTTTAAGGGCTTTGAATTGTTAAATTTCATCGTAAAATCATCTTCAGTGAAGAAGCTTAACCTGAGTATCGAACTGACGACCTCCGGGTCAGAAGCAAATATCTTATTTTTACTTTACTTTAATATCTTATCACTGGACCAATGCCGCCCGCCCGAATTTCACAAAAAAAAACCATTTTTACTGAATGTTCATGGTCATTGGCTAAGATTGCGTTCAGAGTTAAGATACGAAGATGACTTTTAATTGTCACATAAGCCTACTATTAACTGCTCTCCTTCCAAAATTCGAGATAAAGATTAAAACAATTTATCTAGACTAGAGGTTTTTGCAACAAAATATAAAACCAAAAATAGTAAAATATTTTTCTCTCACGTTTGTATTTATTATTTTGTTCTGTTTTGATGACGGTAAGACAAACCGCAACGTGAACACCGAGCATGCAGTTACAATATTCCCAGCATACTTGCATTTCATCCTTCAGATAGTACAAAGTGGGCCAAAAAAAGTCATCTATCCGATGTTGTTTGACTCTCTTTTTTTCTAAATGAAAAACTTCGATTATGTTTTTTGAACCTTTAGAATTGTATTGGTCAAGTCGAGAAGATGATATCGGTCAAATGGGCGCCGTTAGAATTGATTGCCATACGGGCTCGTTTTATGGCATTTTTCATCACTTCAGCGAGAACTTCGGGTGACAGATTCTCGCACTCGTGTCGAATGTTGTCCTTGAAGACTTCCAGATTCTCGGGCTTGTTAACGTAAGCACGGGACTTCAAAAAACCCCACCAAAAAAGTCTGAAACGGTTAAATCGGGCGATATTGCGGGCCAATGCAAATCTCTAAAACGAGAGATGAGGCGACCCGGGAACGCCGCCTTCAGAATATCGGTTCATATCGGCTCATGTATCGCTCCATAGGTTGTTCACTTCTATTCTGCATCTGTCTAGTCCACAAATGTCAACACAGATTTGACATTGGCGGCCATTTTCAAAAATTGTACAAAACATTCTAACGTCATCCTGAGCACACGTATTATAGGATATAGCGACTCCGTACAGAGCAAATATCACGTTTTTTGTTTGATACCGTTAAGGTTACATATATCCTTTTGGTCATTGTTTCATTTTACCTGCCCATTGTGCAAAAGATACTTTTCCAATTGCTTTTATCTGAGTGAAGTTGATTTCGATATAACAATGCAACTACTTAAATCCCAAAATAGGAAATATAAAAAAGCCATTTCCTAGTTTAATGACACAATTAAACCCGGGATATTGGCACAACCACTCTTATTGTGCCTCTGGCCATGAGATTACCACTATATTTACTAAAGCACATCCTGGCTGACGATGTTGTAGCGCAACTGTTTTGGATTTTCATTCAATGGCTCAACTGTAGTATTGGAAAAAGGGAATAAGGGCATTGTGGGCATTAACACTGCGGCTTGTGGTCGCCGCATTAAAAAATAAATTGAACGACTGGATCGCACGTACTTGCTCGTATGTGCGGTCACATTGTAGAATAAAATTTAAGAAAATTAAAGTGAACATCAAAGCATTTATTCGATTTTTGTGACTTTTGATTGTTCGAATAAAGTACGTTAAATTGTATTGGGTGAACAAATTGTAAATGTAAAACAGTATGATTTTTTTTTCAAAATTGTATGAGCCGTTTTTTAAATAAAACGGTTTTTTTAACAACTTTTTTTTTTAAATAAAAATAATAATTCAAGAATGCAAACTTAAGTACAAAAATAGCGTACATTTAAAAAAAAAAATTAAAAAAAACATTCACTTACCCGTTTTCAAAATATTGATTTTTTCAAAAAAAAATTTTTTTTTTTAAATTTTTGAAAATACAAAATAAAAGTTTTCGAAAAAAAATAATGCAAAATTACTTAGGCTAGCTACATCTTCTTGAATATCAATTTTAATTGTAATCGGATAACCATTTTTCGAGAAAGTCGAAGAAAAAAAACCGGTCCTATGGGAGGTACCGTTTTTAGCCCACCATATTAATTTTTTTTTCATCAAAATATTATGCATTCCTACAGTAATACTCTGATTTTTTTATAAAAATTCTTGTAGCCGTTTTCGAGAAAAATAAGCCTTTACATAACGGTTATATGACAGGTACCGCTCATTTTGAGCTACACAAAAATTGAAAAAACTCCTCTGTAGAATGTCAAAATAACCTTAAGTTCAAAATTTGAAGACGATTGGCCCAACCGCTTAGGCTGCACTCCAAAATACATCCGTACAGACAGACAGACAGATAGACAGACAGACGGACAGAATTTTTCCAGTAACTTAAATATGTTTCTCTATTATCGTAATGTCATGTTTGATTGTCATCTCAAATTTTTTAATCTGCACGAATGCATACCTTGCATTATAATACCTATAATCGCAAGTAAAAATAGTTTTGAAAAAGTTTTAGCTAAAATTGAGTGATTTGATAGGACATTAAAATATTCCTTTCAAAACAATATTGGCACAACTTTATTTAAATTATCCATCAATCAGGGTAGCCCAGCATGCATTTGAAGAAGTGCAATCTTTAACTAACTCGGGTCAAAAGCAGCAGCTGGTACCCGTATAGATGAAGAAATACTCGGGCGGCTCACCAAATCTGGTCTCAAATACAGATCCCAGTCTTTAGTGCTTATTCTGTTCTCACGGAGTAGACCACGTAGGCCCGAAGCCTTGAGATGCAAAACAGTGAAATTATGGTGGCGTCGGTCGGCCAGCAATCGGGATATATGGAATAAACTTGTTGGATGAGACCCAGACCGGATCCTGGAGCCCTATTCCTGAATACGAGTCGAGTAAGTTTTCATGTGAAATCGACACATTGGTATTCTCGAACACGACTCACTAATTATTGGTATTCCCCAATTCGAATGCCGAACGTCAAATGTGACTCGAATGAAACATAACTATGGGGACCAGGAGAGAAACATCAAATGAAATGACGTCTTGTCTGTCATTTATGCGTGGAGGACAAACAAGAATATTCAATTTTCAGTTTTGTCTAACCCCTGATATTCAATTTGGAACAGGTTGGCCATGTACATTGGAAGCAATTCTTGTTCCTCCGCACTCACACACATATCTTCTTCTGGAACTAGCTCTTGAAAGCTCAAAGATTTCAAAAAAGTTAAAACATCGGAACCAGAAGCAGGTTGCACTTCTCTTTAGCCCTTCTGTGCAGATTGACTGCTCCTTTTCCATTTAATCTCCTAACATGGCACCTGGAGTTTAAGCGTTATCGGCGGCGTGTCTCAGGGGCTTGGCACCTGTGAGACGTCTTTCACAAACATTTTCGCACTCAGGGTATCGAAGGCGTTGGGGTGCGACGCATTTGAAATGCTTTCCTTCACTAGGTCTATTTTCAGAAAACTGGTACTTTTAACCCACCCACTCGACAATGCTGCCTCTATGGGCTGGCAGACGATTGATGGCGTTTTCACCTTGAGAAGGACTGTTTGTAACATTAGTATCATTTGGTTTCCTCTCACGCAAAAAATCTGTTGCGGGCTCTCGGTCTAATACAAAAATTTACATTTGCTAGAAAAGTTTATTTGTTTTGCAATTTGTTTGTGTTCATGTGGTTATTATGAGATTGTGTAGTGTTGTTCAATGTTTTATGTATTTTCCGTTAAATACTAATATAAAATTTAATTACAAGGCTATCCTCTTCGAATTTTCTCACTATTGATTCCAGAGCAAACAAAGTTCCACCAATGTGAGTGCAGCACTCACCAAGCCCGGCAACAGAAGTGCAATGTGCAGATTTGATGAACCCATTTCCGTCTACTGCTATCCAAAATACGCAGCGCTGAAAGGTTTAGTCTTCCATGACTGGGTATGAAGCACCTTAACAATTTCAATTAGTAATACAGGCATATATTATAACATATTGTACAAAACAAATACCTTTGAAAGTATGATGCACAATTCCTTATGCTGGCATCCTTCCATGGATTGGACCCATTCACTTTCATAAAGCTTGCCTGCACTAATAGTCCGGTCAAATTACACCAAAAATAAGGGTGAGGTTACATAAATTCACACTCAGCTGAAAATTGGTAGGATTGTTGACAACACCATCATAAATAAAATCTAAAAAGTCCTCATCGATCCGACACCTATAAAAAATATTACGCGGGGTCAAAGGTCACAATAACGGGGTTTCGCGATTTTGAGAAAATTGGCAAGATTTATCATAAAATATGCTGAGACAAAAGATCAGATAATTATCTATAAAAAATGTTATCATACCTTTTTTCCTAAGATTAATCGTTCTCGCGATATACTTACTTACTAAGGGACGAACCTGGGCCTCAACCAACATGCCTCTCCAACCAGCTCGGTCTTTGACTAGCTGTCTCCAGTTTTGCACTGCAAGTTGGTTGAGGTCGTCCTCCACTTGAGCGCGCCACCTAAGGCAAGGTCTTCCTTGACTGCGTCTACCCTCTGGGATGGAATCGAAGATCCTGCGAGCCGGAGCATTATTGTCCATTCGCTCTACATGACCTAGCCATCTTAAACGTGATATGCGTATTTTTTTGACCAGGTCAATGTCGCTGTACAGCTCGTATAGTTCTTGGTTGAACCTTCTCCTCCAAAGCCCGTTAACGAAGACAGGGCCAAAAATCCTCCGAAGAATCCTACGCTCGAAACGACTACGGATATCATCTTAGGGTCTTATACAGAGTCTCCTTTGTCTTTCGAGAGAGGGCTTTGCTTCTCAATTGCCTTCCTAGCCGATAGAAATAGCGATTGGCAAGAGTAATTCTTCGCTTTATTTCTGACGAGATGTTGTTGTCAAATGTTATAGCGGATCCGAGGTACACAAAGTCCCTAACTACCTCAAAGTTGTACCTGTCTATTGTGCTATTTTGTCCAATCAGCCGGTGTTGTGTATCCCTTTTTCTGGACAGTAAGTACTTCGTTTTGGCCTCATTGACTGCTAGTTCCATCTTAGCCGCTTCAGCTTCAATGCTAGCAAACGTTCCAGTGACAGGTCGCCGAGTTCTGCCAATGATGTCTATGTCGTCAGCATACGCTAGCAATTGCACAGACTTGAAAAAAATTGTCCCACTACAATTAACTTCCGAGTTTCTTATAATTTTTTCAAGTATTAAGTTGAAGAAATCGCACGATAGCGCATCACCTTGTCGGAATCCTTTTTTGACGTCAAAAGCTTCTGTGAGGTCAGTACCAACCTTGACGGAGCAGCGAGAGTTCTCCATCGTCATCCTGCACAGTCGGACGAGTTTTGTGGGGATGCCAAAACCTGACATGGCTCTGTATAGCTCGTCTCTATAAGTTCTATAGTACGCGGCCTTAAAATCGATGAAGAGGTGGTTTGGTATCGGTTTGAAATTCTTGGGTAGTTTCCAGGATCTGCCGTAGCGTGAACATTTGATCGATTGTGGACTTTCCTTTAAAATGTTCGGCGGGAAGTCCGTCGGGTCCAGCAGCTTTGTTGTTTTTTAGTTTAGATATTGCTATCCTTATTTCATTTTGGTCAGGTGGACGGAAGTTTTGTCTGTCATCATCCATGTTGAACGGTTCATTCTGCCTGACAGCGGGATTTCGGTCTTCATCGCCGTTTAACAGTCTGCAGAATTGGCCCTTCAATGTACTCAGCACCGACTGTGACTCTACTACGAGGTTTCCATTCCTATCTCTACAGGCTTCTGTGCGGATTTTTTTCCTTGGCACGTTCTTTTTACCTGTTGGTATAACTTCCGCACGTTGTTCTTGGAGTAGCATCTCTCAATATCTTCGATCGCGCGCTTCTCATGCTCTCTCTTTTTATTTTGGAGAAGCCGGTGTTCTTCCCGTCTTTTCTGCTCGTAGAGCTCGCGAGCAGCTCTCGTTTTTCTTTGCAGCGTCGCTTTGCCTCTTGTTTGGCTGCATGGGCCTGCCTGCATTCGTCATCAAAACAGAGGTTTCGTGGTGGTGGTCTGATGAAACCTAACACATCAGTTGCGGCATCTCTGATGGCTTGTTGGCAGTGTTGCCACTGGTCTTCGGCACTTGATGCTGGTGGTACTGGATTTCTTGAGAGGTTACGGGATATTCGATCGGCATAGATTTTGGCGGTTTCTTGCGATTGCAGCTTTCCGACGTCATACTTCCTCACAGTATTACTCCGATGTTGTGGGATTCGTGTTATTCGCATTCTTACCTTTGCTGCAACAATGTAGTGATCCGAGTCGATGTTAGCTGCTCGGAAGGTGCGAACATCCAAGATACTGGAGGCGTGTCTTGCATCGATCGCAACTTGATCAATCTGATTGACGGTTCCCTGATCTGGGTGTCGCCAAGTCCCTTTGTGTATATCGAGATGAGGAAACCGTGTGCTTGCAATGGTGACGTTATGTGCCGCTGCGAAGTCAATTAGCCTAAGTCCGTTTTCAGACGTTGTGTCGTGTAGGCTATGCTTTCCGATAGTCCTACCAAAGATTTCCTCCTTACCTATTTTGACATTAAAATCGCCTAGTACGATCCTAACGTCGTAGTTAGGGCATTGCTCATAGGTTTTGTCGAGGAGCTCATAGAAGTCATCCTTGGTAGCGTTATCTTTGTCCTCTGTGAGGGCATGAGCGCATATTCGGCTAATGTTGGCAAATTTAGCCTTGATACGGATTGTCACAAGTCGCTTACTTACGTGTCGAAAGCCCAAGTCTTCTTGCCTAAGTCTACCGCTTATGACGAATCCGCACCCAAATAAACTCTGTGGTCTTCTTGCACAATCACCGTAGTACACGTCACAGTTTTTCATCCTCCTTTTGCCCGGTCCATTCCATCGCACTTCGTGGATGACAGTAATTCCTGCTCTGTAGCAGTCTAGGGCCTCCGCTAGTAGTTTGGCTGCACGTGATCTGTTAAGATCGTTTTCGAGATATAATGACTCAAAAAGTTGAAAGAGTTATAATTGTCATAATATGCACTGCACAATTGCACATGCAAATGTGGTTTCCCCGGTAGGCCTTTTTCATGAATCTGTTCTGATTCTGTTTAAAGAAACGGCGACCGTGCCGTTGCCGTCTTATTAGTGGTCTACATCATTAAGGGCACGCTTTCACAATTTCAGCAATAGAGCAATTCAATTTAACAAATACAACTATAGTTGTAGGTGAAGATGTAGATTTACTCGTATTACTCACTGCTCGAGCTGCAATCGAAAAAAACTATATGTGATCAAAAACGCCCCTTGAGCTTAAAAAGATGAATGAGATTAAATTCACGACATCAGAATCAGAAGTAAAGATGCTCCCAAGACGGCAGAAGTAAGAAAGCGTTATCGAATAAGGAATACAATAATCTCAGAATTCTGTCACATTTGGAATAGTATCGTATTAATCACGATACTATTCCAAATTCTGAGCATTCAGTCACCGACTGTACTTCGAGCCGTCAACATCGTTTTCGATTGTGTTTCCTCTGCTCTCCCGAAGTTTGTTATTTAATCTCTACCGCGCTTTTCCCTCCCCTTTTCCTTTCACTTTAATTCCATTTCTATTTAAGCAAATGTGTGACAAACTAGCCCATATAGTGTGAAACCTATATATGCTCGAAGCTTACCGGCCCTCCTAAAAAAAGACCAAAAAAAAACAATAAACTCAACTATAGTTCACAGTTTTGACATCCCATCCCATTCTAACTCCAAAAACCCCAAATTTATAATTATATCCCCAACCGATCCCAAACAAACTCTAACATCTGTTAGTGTCTTCCATTTTAAAAAAGCTATCGATGCCATAAGCACATCTTACGAGTACATTACTCAGCTTCGTGATGGCAACCTGCTTATACTTATAAAATCCCAACAAGTTGCTAACCTTTTCCTTTCAAAAAAAAACCTATCAAACCTATGCCCAGTTTCAATCTCACTTCATAGTCAATTAAATTCCTCCAAAGGCACTGTTTTCGCACCCTGCCTAAATAACGTGCTTGAAGAAGAAATCGTTGAAGTGACCAAAGGGCCACAGAGGTTTATAAATTTAAAAAAATTGAAAAAAGAATAGTTGAAGGCAAAGACCAAAAGAAATACCGTCTGGGCTAGTGCTCTTGACCTTCGATCTCTTCCGCCCCCTACGACTCTTGATGTAGGTTGGTACAAACTCAAAGTTGAGGAATACTTCCAAAATCCTATGCGGTGCAAAAAAATGCCAGCTTCTCGGTCACACGATGAAAAGGTGTACTCGTACTGCAACTTGTGTCACTTGTAACCTCCCCCCACACCCCTCTGAAAATTGCACACGCACTTTTTGTGCTAACTGTGCAGATAACCACCCAGCCTTATCCAAAAATTGCCAACGATTTATCCAAGCTAAAGAAATTCTTAAAATAAAAACAATAAAGAAATGCAGCTTGGCTGAAGCGAAACAAATTTACGAAGAACAGAATCCAACTCCCTTGCCTGCCTTATCCTACTCCTCCAATGCAGCAAACGGTACACAACCGATACCGTCAAGCTCATCAAGCCAGTCTCCCTCCACATCCCCCCTTGCTTTTACTCAAACAAAATCAATAAATCCCAATCACACCAGTCAGCATTACGACAAAAATTAAGAAAATGACGTTGACGATGGAGACATCTAAACATAATATTGGTACAAAAAAAAAACGACCAGGAGTTTGAGTGGTTCGACTTCAGAGCGACAGAGTCTAACAAGTAAACAGAATAATATATACGCTAATGATTTTTCACAGTATAGCTCCTCCTATACTGCAAAAAAGTCCTCTGCCACTAAAAATTCCATCCTTAAGATTCTCCAGTGGAATCTTAACGGATATCTTAATAACCATCATGACCATGAGCTAGAGCTCTTAATAAATGGACATAGACCTCATATAATTTCCCCACGTTCTCGACAGCACAAACATCAAAGCTCCAAAACAATACGCAACATATTTTCACAATTTTAGAACAAACACAACAGCAAAACAAGGTGTAGGGCTTATGATCCATAAATCTGTTCCACACAAAAATCAAATAATTACATCAGATATCTCAACAATAACTGTTGAAATTAATCTCGATACAAAATTAACAGTATTTTCCCTCTATATCCATCCCACCCAAACCATTTGCATCTTCCAACTTAGAAGATATCCTTAAATTAGTAAAATCTCTTTTATTGCTCACTGGGGACTTCAATGCTTGGAATCCTCTTTGGGGCTCTTCTGTTGCAAAAGCAAGAGGCAAGATTGTTGAAAACTTTTTAACGAATTCAAATTTATCTCTACTAAACGATGGTAGCCCAACACACTTATTCACTCATAGCACGCTTACACACGTTGATCTCACATTTACATCTCCGCAAATATTACCTAGCATTGCCTGGCACAGACTCGATTTTCTCCACGATTTTCTCCTATAATATCCGCTATTATTCTTAAACGTCATAACAACTACTCTAATCCAACTCCAAAATTCCTAATTGACCGCGCCGACTGGAATCTTTTCCAAACAAAAACAATAGAATTCCTCAGCAACAACCACTATCTAGAAATATCAACCAAGAAGCAGCAAATATAAGCAAAGGCTTTCGTTTTGCAGCTATCCCACAGACAAAAAACAAACCAATAAGAAACATAGTTCCTTGGTGGAATTCTGAGATTGCCATCCTTCGTGAAAAGAAGCAGAATCTAAAAATATCCTAACGATACAAATCTAATTAATTACCGAAAAGCAAATGTTAATTATCGAAGAAAAGCCAAAGTTTCTAAAATCGAGAGCTTCCAAAAGTTCACTTCAAATCTAAATCCCTACACGACGAGTAAAAAGATCTGGACAGATGTCAAGTGCCTAACAGGAAACTACATTCCTCGCTCCATAAAAATTATACATACTGATTCCGAATCGCTAACGGATTCAAATCAAATTGCCGAAAATTTCGCCAATCGCTGGTCGACATACTCCAATGGCTCAAACTTTTCCTCCCAATTCTGTGAGGCAAAACTTGTAGCGTTAAATCAGTTCGTCTCAACTCATAGTCTATCTCCATCCGCAATATACCTGGATTTACCATTTAACTTTCTTGAACTTGAAAGCAGTCTAGACTCAGTCAAGGGTAAAACCCCCGGCTTCGACCGTATATCATACCCGATGATCAAAAATGCCCCACTTCAAGTAAAAAAAACGCATTTTGCTACTATTTAACAATATTTTCGAACAAGGCATAGTGTCCCAGGCATGGAAAATTGCAATCAATATCCCAATTCCAAAACCAAACAAACAGTCAACAGATATCAACGGTTACAGGTACTAGCAAACTTTTAGAAAAAAATAGTATCCAAAAGACTGCTTTGGTTTATTGAAAAGCACAATCCCATTAATCTAAACCAGATTGCCTTCAAACACGGACGCTTCTTCACATAGACGAGCTTATATCCTCAGCACTCTCATGTAAAAATCATATTTCAATTGTGTCAATTGATTTCGAGAAAGCGTTCGAACGCATTGGAATCCACATCGTTCTAAATAAATTGATAAAATGGAAGATTGGCCCCAAAATGTATAATTTTCTTACGAACCGATTTTTAAATCTAAAGTTTATAACTCCCTTTCTAAATTACATACTCTTAAAAATGGTATACCACAAAGATCTCCCCTTCCAGTAGTCCTTTTTGTGATTGCATACAATGACATAAGCAATGACATGATCACTCATTATACGCAGACGATTTGTACTTAATATCAAGATGTAACAATACGATACGAACAGCTAATTTACTCAAAGAAGCTATTTTTTGTATAAATAATTGGTGTAGCCAATCGGGGGCTATGCTATCTTTAAATAAAAACAAACACCTCCATATTTGCAGGAAATTAAATTGTCGTAACCTTGACATTAGTATTAATAATATTCATATACCCACTGTAAATAATTTTAGTATCTTAGGAATTTTATTTGATAGCAAATTTAACTTAAAGAATCATTGTATGGAATTGAAAAAGATATTAGCTCCTAGACTAAATGTAATAAAATATTTGTCATCACAGAATAGCTTTGTTCATATTAACACCTTAATTAACATAACGAAAATGATTTTTTGCTCTAAAGTCGACTACGGACTAACCATTTACGGAAAATGTGCCAAATCTAACTTAAAAATACTAAATCCATTCTACCACGCAGCTATAAGAGCAAGCCTTAAATCCTTTCGAACCACTCCAATCAAGAATATGATGACGGAAGGCGGCTTTAAGTCCATTGAAGAACGAAATGAAATTTTGACATTCAGGCTTTTTCCGAAGATTTACGAATCATAAGATTCGTAAGAAGACACCCAAACAACCCTCAACACTTTACAAAGCTCCAACTTTCGGGAAAGCCGTCATTGAAATCAACCCCACAGTAAAAACCATACGCATCGAAAAACACCCTCCTTGGGCGCTTCCTATGGACTCTATTGACACCAGTTTGTCAAATTACCCGAAGAAGACTACAAAGCGCTCGCCCTTGCTATTCCCGATCGCTCCCCCTACCTTAAGTTTTTAAGTCGTATTATTATAATCATATATTTTTAAGAAAAATTGTAAGATCTCAGCCTAAAGCCAAACATTTATGTTTTGGGTTAATAAATAATAATCATAATAATAAATATATAGCATTACCATTACCATTGACCAACTAGCACCGGCATGAAAAGGATCCTCATACAAAGGTTATACGTACAAGCCGCCTTCCAAAACTACCTACAAATATATATGCAGTCAGCAACGAGAATATGTCTGGAATACGTATATGGCAAGAGTACCCCGTGGCTTAGTGGTGAGTGTGTCGGACTGCTAAGCGAATGAGCCTCGGTTCAAATCCAGCGAGATTTTCCCTTGCCATTTTGATCTGCAAACATTCAAAACCAATGTTAATCGACACCTCCTATCTCTCCCCTCCCTATCAACCGAATGCTCGCGCAGTGTGTTACATTAAAAGGGAAACAAGTAGTCCCTTGTGCGCTCGTTAATAATAATAAAAACAAAAAAATATCCACCTTTTTTTCTGAGTAGGTACTGCCTCTTGCGCTCTTGCGAGGAACTGACAAAACCTCCAAGAGTAAAACTTGTCTCGAATAAGTGCATCTCATCTAGCCGTTCGGACTCGGCGGTAATTTTTTTTTTTTTTTTTTTTTTTATAATTAACGCGCGCACATGGAACTACTTGTTTCCCTTTTAATGTAACACACTGCGCGGGCATTAGGAAGATAGGGATAGGAGAGATAGGAGGTGTCGATTAACATTGGTTTTGAATGTTTGCAGATCAAAATGGCAAGGGAAAATCTCACCGGGTTAACTATTCCAAACTCGTGTCGTTCGGCTAAAAAAAGAATCCCTATATTTCACGGTACGTCCGAAATTGGGCTCAAGGGTGAACTGATGAGCATTCCTTCCAAGACGAGTATTACGGGAGAAACTTTTAAGGGGAGGAATGCAACTGGCTACTTCGAGTGAACATTTTTTGTAAAAGAAACGATAAAATAAGGAAAGACATGAAACATTGCGTCGGTGTTCGAGAGGGGCAATTGATTCAGTGTCAGTTCTATTTCCTATCAATCTTAACGCTCGATTTTGTATTCTATTAAGCAGGTTAAGCGATGTTTGCGAAGCACCTGCCCAGAGGTGGGAGTTGTACTCGAGTTAAGAGCGTATAAACGCTTTATAAATTGTAGCCAGATCAGATGGGGAAAAATACTTCTTACACCGATACAGAAAACCTAAGCACCTAGCAGCATTCTTAGCGATCTCAAATATATGGTCGTTCCAACGGAGGTCGTCGTTGACAAACATACCGAGTAATGAGAGCTTTTCGGTTTCTACGATATAAGTGCCCTTCATGGACAATGGAATTGGGGGTATGTTTAGCTTTAACGACAGAAGACAGTATTGATTTTTCGAAGCATTAAACTCCACACGATTCCTATTACCCTATTTGACAATGCTGTATAAATCGTAGTTTAATGAGCTTGACATACGGCACCGTTGCAATTGTACGTCCGAAGGCGAAGGACGTGAATTATCGAACGAATATGAAAAGCTGAGGGTAGAGTCGTCAGCAAAACAATTAAGTGGATTAGAAACAACAGACAGAAGATCATTTATAAAAAATGAGGAAAAGAGTCGGAGACAGAACGGAGCCCTGGGGCACACCAGCACATATTTTGTGGGAATCAGACTTGAATCCGTCCAATACAACTTGTATTGAACGGTCCAGAAGATAGCTTCTAATCCAACGAACAAGAGTATTATCGATCCCAAAAGCACGCATTTTCGATAAGAGAGCTGGATGCCAAACTCTATCAAATGCCTTGGAGATATCAAGAGCAATAATCTTACTTTCACCAAAGCGATGTAAAGATTTGTTCCACTGGTCGGTGAGATATGCCATCAGATCATCAATTGAACGGTTGCTGCGGAAGCCATATGACGGTCATGGAGAAGCTTTCGATCTTTGAGATATTCCTTAAGCTGATGGTTAATCAGTGTTTCCATGACCGTAGAAAGAAGGGATGTCAGTGCTATGGGTCGGTAGGAGGAGGGGGAGGATGGGTCACCTTTCTTAGGGACAGGCTGGACACATGCTTTTTTCCATCTTCTAGGAAAGATTCCAGAAGAGTAGGAGCGATGGAAAAGCTTACGCAGTGGATTTGCCAGTGTGGAAGAACACCTCTTCAGAAGAATCCGGGGTATACCATCCTCAAGTACATGAGGGGCAACGTTGCTATGCGGCAGCGTGGAGCTGGCAGCGAAATTGGCGGCGAGCAAGTTTGCCTTCTCTGAAGAGTAAACAATTGGTTTGTTATTATCGATGAACGTTGGAACCGAAGATGTTGAGGAATTTTTAATAGTTTTTACTGCCTTTGGGACACTGCAGAATTTTTTGCCGTAATTTTTGGTCATGCAAAAATTTGGTTCTTTCAATAACAGAGTTGCATGAGTTCCTTGCTTGTTTGTGCTTTTTCCGATTTCCCTCTGTAGGGTTGGCTTTGTAAGATCGGAAACTTATTTATTTGAGCCTGATAGCTTCTTTACACTCAGAATTAAACCAGGACTTTTCTTTAGGCTTGATGCTTTTTACTCTGTTAGGATTAAAACCACGCATCCCTAGAAGAATCACATTTGTGATCATTTCAGCACTGGCATCAATGTCACTATCGAGGAAGCATAGTGACCAGTTAAAGTTTCGGAAAAAAATATTCAGGCCGTCCCAGTAGTAGATCCTTCCATTCTTGCAAATTAACAAGACACACATAGGAATGGTTTAGAGTATAAGTCACTAGGCCTTTGCTCCTTAAGGAGTTGTCGCGCCAATAAATTTATTTATTTATTTATATGCCAAGAGATTTCCCACAAAAAATAATAAACTATTCAAGATAAGCGGAATTCAAGTATACATCACATGTCAACTCTGAGCATTTGACCAGAGAATGTTTGGTTGTAGTGACTGAATAGACAACTCCTTTTATTTATAGCCTTCACGGATTTGGAAGCTAGTCTAAAAGAGTGCATTTTCAATTAAAAGGGTGATCGTTCTGAAGAGTCACTAAGGCACACGCTGATTCTGCATCCTCCTTAAAGGATCTAGTTGGTTCACAGACCCTTACCCTCTCCATTTGCCCTTCCAATCCCTTTTTATTATATTAAAGTTTTATTTGAAATCCTGCTTTGTAGAAGCACTTATAGGCAGGCAACCTTTAAAGCTAAATAACCTTAACTTTCTAAACTACAAAATGTTTTTCTTGACCCAGTCCCTCTTTTTAAAACATCCTTCCTCTCAATTCTACTTTCTGACATGCAGATTAAATTTCAATTGAAATTTGTCTTAGTATTCATTTTATATAATTAATGAAAGATAAATGTAGACAAGATATCCTTGGCCATGGTACATGTTGCCTATGGTTCCTTGTTCGATCCCTCTCGCTTTCCCGCAAAATTATTATTTCATAAAATTTAGAAAGTAAGTCCTGCTTTTTTGCTTCTCCAATCTTCAAAAATTACTAAAGGTAACTGAAAGATGATTTATACGCTACCATCTATAAAAACATACTAGAAATACCAGTAATAGGCCGAATGTGCTCCAATAAATATAAGACAAAGGAAGAACTCCTTGATTTATGTAGCCGGCTCGTAGCAGGCATATAAATGGATTTATTTTATGGATGTTCTTAATAATGATGAATTTTTTTTTTATGCCTCTTGTTTGCTTTTTGGATAATTGTTGGCACGTGCATTATACAAATGGCCAAAAATTATGCAAAACACAACAATAAGCCAATACAGAAAATGGTTTAAACCGCAGAGTAATGTATTCATCCATGTATGGAAAGGATATATTTGAATCAGTTCCATCCACACGGTAGAGGTTTTGGTCAAAAAAGGGTTATAGGAAATAAAACAATTTATTTAGGATTTATAATTTGAAATTCATGAAAATCGTTTACGGAAATATTGAAAAAGAAAATCCTTTATTATTTGAAGATAAATAATATGTGTTTTGTTCGGGAAAAAAATCAATTGAAATTAGTAATGCGTGACCAACCATGTACATTATCGATGTGTGTAAATATTGGAATATAAATAATGCATATTTACTAAAAATATGATTTTTCATAAGAATGGTAATTTGGTATGTAATTTATAAAAGTGCAATTTACATAACTATGAAACTTGGTTCTGTTGAAGTATTTAAAAGCGTTTTTTTGTTTGTGTCTATACGTTAATAATAACATAATTTTTGCTGATCTGATCTATATTAAATGGTAATGTTTGAACTGCTACAGCAAAGGTTCGGGCCCAATTCCCGTGGCACTGCCTTCTGCGAGGAAATATCAAATCCTTCAAAGGCAACTTATTTCGAAAAGTACACCTTATGTACCCGTTAATGAACACTTATGAATGGTAAAGTTTAAAAATCATCTAGAATGTGGTTCAATGTCTACATTATTGAAATAAAAAATAGCAACAGCGAAACAATAAAATTCAAAAATAATTAAATGCTAAATGAGCTTATTTGGGTTAAATGCGAAATCTAATTTCAAACAGGTTAAAACCATTCTCGAAATTATTGGACACTCCTTGGAGGAGTTCTCCTTACGCAGAATCAGTGTTTCCGCAGAGAAACTTGAAAAGGTAGCAAAAAATGGTAACCAGCGAAAAAAGTCGCAAAAGGAATAAAATGTATTAACCGATATGTATTTTTTTTATTTTTTTGGATTTTTGAGAAATTGCTTAGGACACGCACAAGCACTTCTATGTGGAAGCCTGAAAATTTTATATACGGAGGAGAATAAATTAGGGTAAATATATTCGTGCAGGTGTTTTTCATACATCCAATCAAAACTCATCGAAATTTGAATTTTAAAAATATCCTAAAAACATTTGTACCGAATTTCGAATTCAAGAAACTTATATTCTTCAATAACGTTTTCGGAGTTTCGAATCAGACATTAATAATTCTGATACATCAGGCGTTAATCCAATAAGATTTTAAAAGAGATATTTTCAGCACTGAATGTTTCCATAATTTGATGTCATGAGGTAACCGTGCTCTTTGGATTTTCAACCAACCGGAAGATGCAGTCTTTCGTCGTTCTGATCACCAAGCATTTTTCAGTAGAAATGTCAACATTTTTATCAATGATCAGGCTAAATATATATAAATATTTTCAGTTGAGTAAAGTTATTAGATTTGGTATCAAAAGAAGTCGCTTCATGGTCGCATGAGTCCAAATAAGGGGTCAAAATGCGACTAAATTCGCAGAAGCCTAGAATCCTGTAAAGCACGCACTTGCTGTTATGTGTCTACAAAAGCTACATCTTTGAATGAAACAAATAAAATTTACGTGGAAAAAAGTTTTAGGACCACAACACTAAACAGTTTCTAATAAAAAAGAAATACGCCATCACACGTCTTAAATACCAAATTATTTATGAAAAAAGCATTTAGAAAATTTTAGGATGAATTTTTTGGTAAAGTCAGTTTGCGGATGATAATTTTACGTGATAATGTCATAAGAAAACATTTATGGCAGCAACACCAACATACAGCCCGTTAACTCACACCCTCTCGTTAAATCCACACACACACCCCAATATCTACATATACTTGCTACCTTAATAAAACCCTGCCCATTTTGTATTTCTTTTTCCCTTTTTGTACTTATTGAATTTAAGTTTAATTATTTCACCTGGTGGTTGCGATCGATTTAAGTGTAAAAAACACAGTATTGTGGTTAGCATGAGTCATGAGTCTTATCACCATGAGTTATGTTATTTCGTACCTGTCATCAATTTATGAGACGTTATCACGACAAAAAAAAATATATTTTGGTATGCAGTTTTTTACAGTTTATTAATATACAGCTGATTATAAAATTGCAAATATTTTTATTGACTAGTTTTAGAAATACTAAATTTAAAAACAAATGAATTAAAAGTGATAAATGGGAGGATATATTTCCGTTGTGCAGGAAAAAATTAGACAGAAGTACATTTGAGATATTTTATGACAAAATTGTAAGTTAGCACTAACATAGTAAAATCTTAGGTCTGGTGCACATACTGCAAAACAGGTGAGCGAATCCAACTCATCGAGCCACTTTCATTTTATGAACACTGTGAATGTAACATAATACATAGTAATTGGTCTCATTTCTCAACCAATTCAAGTCCATACATATTTTCTGCCTTACTTTTATTGTGGGGGAACGTAATTTGTGGTAGAGACTTTCGGTAAGGTAATCAACAACTTATACGGGCTTATTACCTAACTTATTGACTTTCAACAAGTCCCTGGCCGTCGGTTAAAATTTATCAACAAATCAACAAGTTTATTTTTTTTCTAACTGTTGTTGTTTCTAGTTACAAAAACTATGAAATTGTGAAATTTCCCACTTGTTGAAAGAAGCCAAAACAATTGTTATAGTTATCCTAGACTTGTTATTCCGTGTTACACAAATTTTATATTTTTTTTTTATATTTTATATCTATGTATTTATGTAAATATTTATGATTAGCTTGGCGGAATGAGAGGCTGCGTTTTAGGCTTCCCTCAACGGACGACTTCTTCAATTCGATGAATTTGGACTGGAGGATATTTGCTTTCAACTAAGTATCTCAACAAAGCAAACAAAAAACACATCCATCAAAATACAGAAATCAATATTTAAAAATACTGCTATACCTAGATCAAAACTCAAATCACGAAATCAACTTTGAATTCATTTGAACAGCTTACTTAAAATATTTGTTTCGCGTAATTAGCTCGGCAATCACAATAGTTCACATTATCCTGCCACACATTTCCCTTGCAACGAAGCGCCACGATAACACCAAGCGACGCTTTGTTGAAAAGTCTCCCAACTTTTTGAAAAGTCAATTAATTCAACACGAACTCTGAAACCACAAAAATTTACTAATGAGATTCCAGAATAACATTGAACAAATTGAACGTGTAGAAATCATTTGCATTGCAAATGTTTATTAGAACAATTTTACCGTTCCAGCTAGAGTTCTTACAATCTGGAATTTATCACCGCGAGAAATGAAACCAATTCCTTATTCGATAACTCATCGAAGTTAAATTGGGAATCCAAATTGGTTTGGGCTTCGTGCCAGATACCGACTTCTTTGAAACGACGCCGATGACGGATACGGAAACGTATTGCTGCTTCATACACCAACCACCTACTCTGTTGGCTGCTTTGTCCTCCATCATAAATTTTTCCATGCTGAATTGCATAACAATAGGGAAAAAGTAAATCTTTCAAAACGTTATAAAGAGAATCTTTTCCGAGTCGTATTGAGTTTGGTTTTCAATAAATTACCGAAGTAATTGGATGGAATGCGAATATGAATATGCTTTATGGAGTGACAGTGTTAAAGACGTTCTGGCAAAAGACTTTTGTGGGAAAAGCTTTTTATTTTTCGAAAAAAAATTCAACTATATATATTTTGTTAGCAATTTAAAATTTAATTTACTTAAAATACATACCTATATTATACATATAACATAGGTAACGGGTGATTTTTTTGAGGTTAGGATTTTCATGCATTAGTATTTGACAGATCACGCGGGATTTCAGACATGGTGTCAAAGAGAAAGAGGCTCAGTATGCTTTGACATTTCATCATGAATAGACTTACTAACGAGCAACGCTTGCAAACCATTGAATTTTATTACCAAAATCAGTGTTCGGTTTTTATCGACAAATTTTGTTCAGCGATGAGGCTCATTTCTGGTTGAATGGCTACGTAAATAAGCAAAATTGCCGCATTTGGAGTGAAGAGCAACCAGAAGCCGTTTAAGAACTGCCCATGTGTCCCGAAAAATGCACTGTTTGGTGTGGTTTGTACGCTGGTGGAATCATTGGACCGTATTTTTTCAAAGATGCTGTTGGACGCAACGTTACGGTGAATGGCGATCGCTATCGTTCGATGCTAACAAACTTTTTGTTGCCAAAAATGGAAGAACTGAACTTGGTTGACATGTGGTTTCAACAAGATGGCGCTACATGCCACACAGCTCGCGATTCTATGGCCATTTTGAGGGAAAACTTCGGAGAACAATTCATCTCAAGAAATGGACCGGTAAGTTGGCCACCAAGATCATGCGATTTGACGCCTTTAGATTATTTTTTGTGGGGCTACGTCAAGTCTAAAGTCTACAGAAATAAGCCAGCAACTATTCCAGCTTTGGAAGACAACATTTCCGAAGAAATTCGGGCTATTCCGGCCGAAATGCTCGAAAAAGTTGCCCAAAATTGGACTTTCCGAATGGACCACTAAGACGCAGCCGCGGTCAACATTTAAATGAAATTATCTTCAAAAAGTAAATGTCATAAACCAATCTAACGTTTCAAATGAAGAACCGATGAGATTTTGCAAATTTTGTGCGTTTTTTTTTAAAAAAAAGTTCTCAAGCTTAAAAAATCACCCGTTATATCTAAAAAGATGGAACCTTGTATTTGATGACAAATAACTCTCTAAGTATTAACGATAAAAACTCTTTTTAAGGCTTAATTTTTTATAAAAAAAAATATAGTTATTGTTATTATTTGGTGTTGGTGTCCTCAGATTTTAAGTGTGTTCCAAGTGAAGTAAGTTTGTCAGAACTTTCATTTTACTCAATTCCACTGGGACCCTGAAAAGAGTTAAAATGAACCTTGAGGTGAATGTCAGACTTGTCCCTGCTTTTCGGCCTCAATTGGGAGAACGAAGAAGCGGAATTAACACCTTTAACAGCGGCCTCAGTGTCTGTAACAATGACTCTATAAAAGTTCATGATTTGATCTTACTAACCTTTTGAACATTTTGGACTCGACGACATCACCTATTGAATTTTCTCTACCCACGAGTTTGTTCAAATTTGTAAAGATAGGCGTAGCTTAAATCCTTCTGTCGCTCCGTCGGAATCCTTTCTATTCTTATACATTATATTGGCCATCTTTGAATGCAGATATACATACATATTTGTGCATATGTAACTTTTGTTTGTTTTAGGCCTTACGCGCATTAGGTGGGCCAAATCGCGCTGCCAGCTATTAAATGCGCGCACCCATGCGGTTCGCTCGACGGTCAAACATATCAATTTGCTGTGAAGAAGTATTCTGCCACAGCAGTATACGGGTTTTTGTGGTTATAACTCCAGCATATTGTTTGAACCAGGGGAAATAATACAAAACCTTTCAATAGGTGATTCAACTGATTGTTTGTTAAGCATTTTGCCGATACTAACGCAATAAAAGTTTCTCCCGTAACACTCGTCTCGCAAGGAATGCTCAGTTTACATTTGATCCCAATTTCGGACGTACCGTGAAATATAGGGATTCTTTTTTAGCCAACAACACGAATTTAGAATAGTTTACCCGGCGAGATCTTCCCTTGCCACTTTGATCTGCAAGCATTCCTCCTATTGTTCCCCTCCCTATCTTCCTAATTCCCGTGACATTGTGATAAGATGTTTTGATTTCCTATGGTCGTGCGAAACCGAAGCTAAAGCGAAATTGTGTTTTAGCCATTAGAGCTTAGCAGTTTCCGAGGATGAAATCTGGAGACTCTTCCTTTTCGTTACAGTATCTGCATTGGTCTTCTCTCTCAATTCCTAGTATTTTAATATGTTTTCTTAGCCTGCAATGTCCAGTCGGGAAGCCCGTCATAACTCTCATATTGTTTTTGTTCAAATTGACCGTTTTGGTAAACGTACCAGGAGCTTGGCTTGACAAAATTTTGGGAGGTCGTTTGAGTATTTTTCCCGTTTTTGTTCCTCCGCCTTTTTGAGTTCCCCCTTGATGTGGTTCTCTATTAAGCCACAGAAAGGTTCTGGTCTTTTGAGAAGTGATTTCGCTCCCATTTTTGCTAGTTCAGCATCCTGTTTATTTTCTTTTATTCCTACATGTCTTGGTAGCTGGTACAGTACAATGTACTGTTTGGTCCTACTTCCTAATCTGTTCAGATTATCTAAGCATTCGCTAACAAGTTTTGAAGTGATTGTGTAGGACCTCAAGGCTTTGATTGAATCTTGACTATCTGTCATAATTGCAATGTGGTTGTTTATGTAATTTCAATCTATGTTCATTTCAGCGCATTTGCATATCGCATAGACTTCCGCCTGTACTATGCTAGACAGGTGCCCCATGGGTAGGGTTAATTTAGTTCTTGACTCAATTGCACCTGTTCCTGTGGCTTTTTATGTTTTTTAACCATCTGTGTACCATTTCAAGGCCTAGCTTCTTATTGAATGTTTTCATCACTTTGCCATTTTTTTTTGTTGCTCATTTCAGTGTTAAATAGCTTAACAAAATTGAACTTTTTAGTCAATAAAGGATGTCAATGAGTGGCAAACATGCACATGTTATTAACTGACAGTTACAGTGGTTTGAAAAAAAGTATAGGTCATCACTGGTTTTTTCGAGATATTGGCTGCCGAATGTCATTCAAAAATGTTTTTTTTTTTTTAAGTTTATGGTTGATTTTTTCGAAATATAAGATATTTTGAAAAATGTTTCTTACATAGGATTAAAGATATTCTAACTATCTTTCATTTGATACCCGAATCATTATCCTATGCGCGATATTTTCGTAAAAATTCGTAATTATTTGCAAAAAAGTCCGATTTTTCCCATTTCCTATGTTCAACTTCAAGCTCAAATATCTCGAAATCATCAAGGCCAAATTCAAAAATACTGATAGAACTGAATACAAGCTTTCATTTGATACTAGTCTCATAGGTGTACGCCCTGGCCCCAGACAAAAATGGGTCATCTCCTTTACATATTTTCATAATCTTTTGAAATGGGCGTGGAGGAAGAAACACTTTTTTTATTCTGTCTCTTTTACGCGCCTGGCCGCGCGACGCTTAATGCACTCCAGCCCTCACAGTTTGGTATTAACGCTTTTACTCAACTTTTTCAAGACGATTATAAATTTCTATTTTGGAGAGAACGTCCGGTGTTCTTTGAATAGAAAAATTAGAGTCTTTTCAGAATTTTTTTTTATTCAAAAAAATTTATGCGTTTGAACAAAAACTTTTTTAAAAAATTAAGAACTAAAATTGTTTTTTAATGTTTTTCAATCTCAAATGAATGTTTTCAAGATGTGTTTTTTTAATGTATTAAATCAGTTTGAAATGCCCAAAAAATAAAAGATCGTTGTAATAGAGAGATTTATTAATTAATTTATTAACAGTGGTTGACGAATTTCGACTCCCTTGCTCCAAATTATAGATTTCATAAGTTTTGATGGTTGGAATAGTTTTTCCAATTAAAATAAACGTGCCTTATTTTATTTCTTTAATAATAATCCATGTTTACCAAGTTTTCCACAAAGAGCAAACACGTTGATCCTGTACCCGCATAAATAAAATAATGGTATTGAATATTCAAAAACTTTCTTGCCAAGAAAAGGCTTATAATAGGCTTCCTGGAATCAATACCACGAATCGAAGGCCACACTCAGTTCTGTAAAAAAAATACATGAATGAAACTAAATCTACCTTGAACAATAAGATATTCCAAATTCTGAATTCAAAGAAATTCCCTTCGCTACCTACTTCAGCGTTAAATTGGAAAAGTTTTCCATTTTCCTTATAATATAAGTGCTTACTTAACCGTATGCTGAGCTACGAGTATTTCTACTATGCAAATGTGTAGGTACATTTGTGTTTGACTTGGAATAAGAGTTGATTTTAGCTATCTTTCAACTTAAACTTTTGATAGGTAGAAAGTTTCTTCAGCACTTGTGCCGAAGAAAAATGCTTGATTTATCTTAACTTTCGTAGTTTGTGTTTTCAATTTGTACAAAGTCTATGTTTAATTGGTTTTCTTTTGTTTTAGAATGACAAAATTGAAGTGTAGATGTAGAATAGCAATTTCAAATCTTTTTATTTATTTATTTTAATTAATTTTTTTTTTTTTAGTTTCTTAAGATCGTAATGACACTATATATTAAAAAAAAATAACCTTTGCCAATACTTTATAAATTATAATTGGCAAATTCGTTAAAGTCAAATGTTCAAATTGAAGACGATTTTTAGTTTAAAAGATTCAAATCAATTTTGATTTCTCCGTCGTAAAAGAATAATTGTACTACGAATCCCAAAAAAAAGGTATTACTGCTCCCGTCGCGTCGTACCGAAAATGTTCGTAACAAATTCGGTGGTCGGGAAAAATGGTATCACTAAACCCGAAGAAAAAGGAAATTTTACAGATTTTTCTACGAACAATTATTTTGCTATTTTCAGTCTAAGGAAGAACAAATATTTAACTTTAGACAAATATTAAACAAAAGGTTAAAAGTGAATACGAATAAAGCAATATTCTAAAGGCTTTTGGATATGCTCCAAGAGAGGTATTCCGGGCGTAGCGTTTCTTTTTCAAAATTTTCTACTAGAAATCTGTTATTAGGCTGATAAATTCTTGAGAAACTAAAAGAGTAAGGAACAACAAAATATCATATAATTAATCATGAAATGGACCCTTTTTACTTGCGATTATAGGTACTATAATGCAAGTTATGCATTCGTGCAGATTAAAAATTTTGAGATAACAACCAAACACGGCATTACAATGATAGAGAAACATATTTGAGTTAATGGCAAAATTCTGTCTGTCTGTCTGCTCGTATGTACAGCCTAAACAGTTGAACCAATCGTCTTCAAATTTAGAACTTACGGTTATTTTGACATTCTACAGAGGACTTTTTTTTTAATTTTGTCTTAGCTCAAATACTAACCGTACCTACCTGTCATAGCCTCTTTTTCTCGAAAATGGCTGGAATAATTTTTATGAAAAAAATCAGTGTACTTTTGCAGGTGTGATATACATTTTGGTAGAAAAAAAATTAATATGGTGGGCTAAAAAACAAACGGTCCTATGGGAGGTAACTTGGACCTTTTTTTTTCTTCGACTTTTTCGAGAACTGGGTACCCGATTGCAATCAAATTTGATATTGAAGAAGATAATGGTAGCCAAAGTTATTTAACATAAGAAACTTTACGAATATTTTTTTTATTTGTATTTTTAATGATATAATTTTTTTTTTTTTTGAAAAATGAATATTTTAAAAAACGGGTTAGAATTTTTTTTTAATTTTGTTTTTAAATGAAAGTTATTTTTATGCTTAATTTTACATTCTTCAATTATTATTATTTTATTTTTTTAAAAAAAGCTTTCACTTTTTAAAGAAATAAAATGGCGTTTAATTTTTTTCGCTGAAAACTATTTTACAAACTTTTTTCAAACAATTAAGTCTGAAAATTCGATTAAAAGCTTTAAAGTTCCCCTAATATTTTTCAAATTTTATTCGACATTGTGACCGCACCAAGTACGTGCAATCAAGTCGTGCAATTTATTTATTTTTTACTTGGAACCTGGGTTGTAAAAGAATGCAATCCTTTTGGACTGCATTCCTTGAAGTCACAGCCAACACTTCACATTTTGGTGTTCATTCAATTGACTTCACTGTTGGACTTCAACTTCAGAAAGAAAAATCACCATTAATTTTGAAGTCCTTACTGGACCAGTAATTTTAGACCAGTCATGAATTTAAAGTCCAGTGATTGCATTCCTTGGGAAGTGAAGCATTCACTGAAGTCGCTTTGAAGTCCTACCATTCATTTGAAGTCATTGCCATTCCTTTGAAGTCCATCGGACTTCACTTGTTTTCGGGTATATAATAATAATGTAATAAAAGTAAAATAAATTGCACGACTGGATCGCACGTACTTATTCATATGTGCGGTCACATTGTAGAATAAAATTAAAAAAATTAAAGTGAACATCAAAGTATTTATTCGATTTTTGTGACTTTTGACTGTTCGAATAAAGTACGTTAAAATGTATTGGGTGAAATAATTTAAACACCATTTTATTTCTTTAGGAAATGTAAAAAAGTGTGAATTTTTTTTTCAAAATTGTAGGAAACGTTTTTAAATAAAAAGGTATTTTTAACAACTTTTTTTAATAAATTAAAAAAAAATAATTCAAGAATACAAACTTAAGTACAAAAATAACGTACATTTAAAAACAAAATTTAAAAAAAATTCACTTACCCGTTTTCAAAATATTGATTAAAAATTTTTTTTTTAAATTATTAAAAATAAAAAAAAACAGTTTTCGAAAAAAAAATTATGCAAAATTACTCAGGCTACCTATATCTTCTTGAATATCAATTTTGATTGTAATCGGATAACCAGTTTTCGAGAAAGTCGAAGAAAAAACCGGTCCTATGGGAGGTACCGTTTTTAGCCCACCATATTAATTTTTTTTTTCACTAAAATATAATGCATACCTATGGTAGTACACTGATTTTTTCTTACAATAATTCTTCGAGCCGTTTTCGAGAAAAATAAGCTTTTACACAACGGTTATATGACAGGTACCGTTAATTTTTGAGCTAAAAAAAAAATTAAAAAACTGCTCTGTCAAAATAACCTTAAGTTCAAAATTTGAAGACGATTGGCTTAACCGTTAAGGCTGCAGTCCAATATACACCCGTACAGACAGACAGATAGACAGACAGACAGACAGACAGACGGACAGAATTTTGCCAGTAACTCAAATATGTTTCTCTATTATCGTAATGTCATGCTTGATTGTTATCTCAAATTTTTTAATCTGCACGAATGCATAACTTGTATTATAGTATCTATAATCGCAAGTAAAAATATAGAATTGACCGCTTTTGTGATTTTTGTATATATATTTTTCATTGGATTAACTGCAAATTAAAAGGGAGTTCAAAAAGACTTCACGAAAACAAATGAAGACCGATGGACTTCAAAGGAATGGCGATGACTTCAGGGGAATGGCGACGACTTCAAATGAATGGTATTACTTCAAAGTGACTTCAGTGAATGCAGTGCATTCCCAAGGAATGCAATCACTGGTCTAAAATGACTGGTCCAGTAAGGAATTTAAAATTAATGGTGATTTTTCTTTCTGAAGTTGAAGTCCAAAATGAAGTCCGGAATTCATAAATCCGGATCATGAAATCTTTTGCCTTAACATTCTCAAAAGATTGCATTCTTTTACAACTCTGCTTCGAACGCCAACGGCCTCTTTTGTAAAATGGATGAACTAAAACTGTTATTAGGAGCTTGCATCGAATTTTGCATATGCAAAAGTGTAGCTAGGCCATTTGAAATAAGCAAAGCGGTTCACACCCATCTTGGAATTAGGTCGGTCTTGAGATGACGAATTACCCAATCTGGTTACTCAATCGGCTTTCAACTCATGACGTTTTACCTTTGTGTAAGCCAGCCTTACCACGTCTCCATAAAGTAAATCAGCTTCAATCAATAGAAGGAGTTTCCTTCACACCAAAAAGTGTATGCTCATACACGCAGGTTGGTGAGACCTTCCAAAATTAATTGCTCTTTAACTACATATATAAAACGTTTTATCGAAAATTAACATACATTTGGAATGGAAACCAAATGATGGATAAATATAAATAAATAAAATAATAATAAATTAAACACAAGGAGGAATACTTCGCCCCCTGATTTAGTTTTCTGTCCCCGGGCACCAAGCATCAGAGAGCTACGAGGATTTTATATGGGAGGCGGTGGGGCAAATATTGCCGCAAACAAATGGGAGAATTACTAGGGAACCCTGTGGCCAAATCGTGTACGAGCGTATAGATTGTTCCGCGTTTTGGATTTTGGTTTGTGCAGTACTTTTTTTTTTCTCTTTTTTTCTTCTTTTTCTATGGTGAAATCTCGCTAGTAAACAAAAATTATAAAAATGGAAGAAAATAAAAGGCACGACTGGGTCGCACGTACTTGCTCCTATGTGCTAATTCTTTTAAGATTTAATTTTAATGTTTTTTCGTTGTGGTTTCAAGCTGGAAGGAACATGCGTCACGACAAAGGGCCAACACATTAATATATAGGATTGTTAGCTTTTGCAGTTTTTTAGTGTATTGTCTTTCCACTTGTTGTTTACTGTTGAAGGACTTTTTTCAGTTTAATTTTCATTTTGGTATGGAAAAATTTGAACAACTGGCATAAAGATTCGTGGGAATCAGCAGTAGGGCAATAATGCTAGGTATAGGGACCTATATAGGTGCCAATAACAATAATTTACTTTTTGAAATCATTTTAATTAAAATAGCTTAAATATGTTTGATGGATCGATAAACGTATGGTGAGGGTACGTACCTATAATAAGGTTGGAAGGAAGGTAGGTACTAAAATTAAGATATTCCCACTACTTTTAAGCGAGTGGGTATAGGGACAATATTAAAAGTTAACACAATAGTTTTCTTTATTTAGGGGCAGGTGTAAGCTTTTGTTTTTCTTGATTGAAATTCTTGCATTCAGTAGTAATCGAATAGTTTTTTTTGTGTGATTTTCATAAGTTTCCTTATTTATTCTGCGTGCTTTTATGATGATGAAATGCTTTAAAATACGTAAATATGTATGTAAGTTTTCACCTTTTTTATTTGACTAATGGCTAGCCGAGCAATATGAAATAAAATTTTCGGGAAAATATTACACAAATAATTTTTTTATGAAATCAAAAAAAAACACAATTCATAACGTTTTTTTTGGCAAAAATGTTGTAAGCCATCTTATGTCTTTTGCTGTTTTCTATTTTATGAATTTTTCATTTCAAAATCGTTCGACCAGGTTTTAAAAAAAAAATGTTTTTTTTTTGAAAAACTTTTTGAAAACATATTTAAATTTTTTTTGAGTATGTCAATTTAAAGAAATCTATAGTTTATACTAGAAGAAAAATAAAAAAAAAATCTATAGATCCGTTTTCAAAAAAAACCAAAAAACAAAATAATTTTTTTTTAAATTATTAAAAATTAAAAAAAATCTTTTTGAACATTTTAGTAAGCAATATTTTTAAAATCATAAAACACAATATTTTTATAAAACTTCATCAAAATCCGTCAATTAGCTAACGATAAAGTCGAAAGTCATATGGGAGATACCGTTATAGAACTTTTTCTGAAAAATCCATTAAAATTTAGAGATAGATTTTGCATAGGAAACACCATTCAGAAAGTTTTATCAAAATCGTAGTAGCCGTTTTCGAGAAAAATAAGTTTTTCATTAAAAGTTATATGGCAGGTACCGTTCGTTTTGGAGCTAGAATGCCAATTCGAAAAGCAGTAGGGTAGAGTACTCTAAAAATACTATATACCAAGTTTGAATCAAATCGGCGCAACCGTTTAGGCTGTAGGAATCGATACGGACAGACAGACAGGCAGACAGACAGACGGACGGAATTGCCGGACCCACTTTTTCGACTTCTCTATCATTGTAATGTCATGTTTGATTGTTAGAATTTTTTTACGAATGCATAACTTGCCTTATAGTCCCTATAAATTGCAAGTAAAACCAAGAAGTTATATACATTCAAAAAAACACCTTGGTGTTCATTCCATAAAATCGAGTTTTCCCATTTTCCTTAACACTGAGCTTTTGCAATACGAATATCTTATTTCATCCAACAAGGTTAATGTATATTCAAAAAAATGTATACAAAAAGCAAAATTTGCTGGAAAATAGCAGCTATTCAGTTTTAAAATCGAATTTTCTCCTAAATCCCAGCCAAACCACATCAATAAAATCGGTCGCCATGTGTGAAAATCATGTAAGCCTCCACAAGCTTAAAATGACTTTAGGCGACAATATCGCTTAATATTCCTTCCTCTCCCTAGTGTTGTAATCAAATAAAATGGGTTGGTCATTGAAATGAGTTTCCTTTCCCCCCGTCCCGTACCAACCAAAAAACCGAACCTACCCGTAACAAACTATTCCATTAAAGAAAGCCTGCTGGATGGAACATCTCTATTCCGCCATTCAAATCACTGTTTCGGGAAATGACCCAAAATGATGTTAATGAGGTTCAGTAAAAATTAATTGTCCTCACAATTCACAGGCCCGTACAGTGGAAGCCGTAACACTTGTGGCACCCACCATCAGTAAATATTTCAAACGAACAAAGTAGCGATGGTGCGTGACATAGCTTGGCATGTGACCACCTTCTGCTTAAAAGAAACAAAAACCAGAAAACTATCCATACAGGGTGATCCTCTTGGTTTCGACAGGAAATAAAATTAATAAGCCGAAAGTAAAATTACTCAATTACAATATTAATCAATCAGTGGTAATTTGTGCTTTCATAAGATAAAATCATTAAATACGAAAGTCGGATGGTGATTGATTGGTTTCTCTATTAGAAGTTAATTAATTTGAGTGTTTTTTTCTGATAATATTTACGAAGTGAGCTTAAGTAATTATGTTTAAGTGTAGCTTTATGTTCGATTCCATGTCATGAACATTTGACTCTTCAGTTATAAAATCAGTGGTGGATTAAACCGACGACAAAAGGGAATCAACGGCCCTTTATCATAAAGCCTCCGGGCCCATAAAATGCTAGTTGAAGTACGATGGCTCCCATTGTTGAAAAAGCTTATCAAAAAATGGGCACAACTGGGTCGAACGTACTTGCTCTTATGTGCCTAATTACACTGGAAGGCAAGATCTTTGACAAAAACAAATAACATTTACGTTAAAAGTAACACAGTTTGAACTTATAAAAACTATCAATACTAAATGGTTTCTAATAAACATGAAGTACGGCATCACACGTATCAAATAACAAAGAATTTATGAAAAGAGTATTTCGAAAATTGTATGACCGGTTTTGGTAAAATCCTGAGGTTTTGGTATGCAGTTTCTTAGAGTTTATTAATATACACTTAATTTTAAAATTGTAAATAATTTTTTTAATAAGTTTTAAAAATATTTAATTTCAAAATAAAAATTTAAAAAATTAATTATAAATAGAAAAAAATATTTTTTTCAAAATGTTGGTTCGCAGAATTAATTTGGCTATCTATACAGGTCTTTTCAAATAAGAAAAAAATCGATTGAAATCCTTTCAGCCGTTACCGAGAAAGTCGAAAATTAATAAGACCGTTATATGAAAGGTACTATTAATAGACTTTTCCGGTACATTTGGTTCTAATAAGCTAATAGGGACTATCAACAGAAAAATTCTCAAAAATTTTCCATCAAACTCGTTGGAGCGGAGAGAAAAATAAGCTTTTCCTTAACGGTTATATGGCAGGTGTAGTTATTTTAGGCCTAAAAATTAAACTTTAATTTCCGCTCTGAAGAATGCCAAAAGTATCGCACACACCAAATTTGAAGATAATCGCTTGAGCCGTTTAGGCTGCAGTCGTTATGCATTCTGACAGACAGACAGACATTTTTTGCCATTTACTTTTTTAGACTTCTCCATGATCGTAATGCCATGTTTGATTGTTATCTCAATTTTTTTTTATATTCACGAATTCTAAACTTGCCTTATAGTCCCTATAATCGCAAGTAAAAAAATAATCGAAATACCAGGATTTAGAACAATGTTTTTCTATTTTTTAGGATACCCTTTAATCCAGTGATTTCGATTTTTTTTTATCATTACTCGTGAAGATGTTTTTATTCTTCACAATAAGTAATCCAAAATAATTTTCAGCTATTTGGTTTCATTAACAAATAAGAAGAAGTAGGAATTTTTTTTTACTATCAGCCACTGATGTTTTCAAAAGGTTTTTTTATACATTTTTTCTTAAACTTGTAACTAAAAAATTAAAAAAAAAAACAAATATATTAACGACTATATTTTAAACAAAATCACCCAACAAAAAATACAAGAAAAGTAAACTTTTACTAAACAAATATTAACTATATGACATGTACCGTTAAAAAATAAACTCACAATATTCATTGGTATAATTTTACATGTTGTTTTTGTTTTGTTGTAAGTTTAAAGAGGACTGGCTTAACCCCAAGTTTTTTACTAGAACATGGATGCGAAACATGCTGTTTTCCATCGTTAGAAAACAAAATTCCATGAAAATGTTGACAGGAAATTCAATTCGGCTGAATTCGTAGACATTTTGAACGAATTAGTAGACAAGCTGCAAGAAGGTGCAATGGATTATGAGGAATAAACAACGTTTTAGAAATTTAACGAATTACGAGAAAGATAAACTGGAAACTAATGATTTTTTTTGAAATTCGCAATAAATAAAAAAAAAGAATGTGTCCTCTTAATCCATTAGTTCTCAGAAAATCGTATTTTGAAAAAAAAAAAACAGTCCATTAAACTATTTAAAGTTGTTGATTGCAAACCATTTCCATAAACACTTTTCCCAAATGTTTCATTTTACCTTGAATTTATTTTTCACTTTAAAAAAGTTTGTTGAAAACAGAAAAAATTCTAAGAAGAGATTGGTTTGCAGTATTTGTTGAGCAGAGTATATCGTTTCGAATATTAAAGAAAACAAATTATCCGTCATTTACTGAACTGAAAATTCAAACTTTTACCTGTCGAGGCAAAATAACACTCGTTGGCAACATCAGTTAATTTCTGAGTAATTTCAACAATACCTTTTTAGAATGTGCAATGAAATTCAAAAAAGAAATTTAAATCACTTCTACTTCTTTAGCCAAAGGGTACTACACTTTGTCCCGTAAAAGTTTATAATAAATGCCTTTTGGCAAACTTTTTTACCCAAAATTAGAAGCGCATAAAACTTTTGCAAAATATTTCATTGATAGAAATCCCTGGTTAACATTTTTTCCGCTATAAGTCGTTGATTAACAAAAAAAAATATTTTGAAGCCAACTTTCTGGGAAATTCCCAAAAAGAAAATGATGAATAACGATGTATTAGTGCATTCATCCGAATCACGACCTAAGGAACAGAGCTTTGATAAGTAATTTTAACTTGCGATTATAGGGACTAAATTAGGCAGGTTAAGGTTTCGTGAATATAAACAAAATTGAGATAACAATCAAACATGACATTACATATTCGGTTCCAACGCTCATCGAAAATAACAAACCAATTGTTTACTCTTCAGAGAAGGCAAACTTTCTCACCGCCAATTTCGCTGCCAGCTCCACGCTGCCGCATAGCAACGTTGCCCTTCCTGTACTTGAGAATGTTAGATTTTTTTCCGCACTCGTACAGAAGCAAGAGTTCTCAAAGATGTCGATATAGACAAATCCGCTGGCCCGGATGGTATACCCCGATTCTTCTGAAGAGGTGTTCTTTTACACTGGCAAAGCCACTGCGTAAGCTTTTCTATCGCTCCTACTCTTCTGGAATCTTTCCTAGAAGATGGAAACCAGCATTTGTCCAGCCTGTCCCTAAGAAAGGTGACCCATCCTCCCCCTCCTCCTACCGACCCATGGCACTGACATCCCTTCTTTCTAAGGTCATGGAAACACTGACTAACCGTCAGCTTAAGGAATATCTCGAAGATCGAAAGCTTCTCCATGACCGTCTGTACGGCTTCCGCAGCAACCGTTCCACTGGTGATCTGATGGCATATCTCACCGAACAGTGGAACAAATCTTTACATCGCTTTGGTGAAAGTAAGATTATTGCTCTTGATATCTCCAAGGCATTTGATAGAGTTTGGCATGAAGCTATCTTATCGAAAATGCGTGCTTTTAGGATCGATAATACTCAATTCAATTCAATTCAATTCAATATTTTCTTTATTCTCAGTGTTTTAGTATCTTAACAATTCATTAATAAAGCTATAGTAAATAGGTATACAGAGAATAGTTAGTGACATCTTTTATATTAATAAATAATTGAGATGATGCCACTTTATAAAAAGAATACAACAATATGAGGGGTGCACAAGGTATATTTAAGATTAAAATAAGATAAGTAAGAAAGCAAAAAACTTAAAAAAAATTAAAGAAAAATTAAAAAAAAAAAAATTTAAAAAGAAGAATTATGATGTTCTTTAAAGCTTAATTTACAATTTCATATAAAACAATTCAGATGTTTAATTCAGACTTTTTTAAGACCGTAAAATATTCTAATGCATATATTGTATCAAATTTTCGATTTCAGCATGTTCAAAATCAAGGAGCCATTGTCTTACTTTACAAGTAAAAGCAAAAATACTTCTTTCCATTCTAATTTTTAGGGGGAGTGTGTTATAGAGTTTACAAGAAACAATGAAGATAGAGTTTCTAAAGTGTGTAGTGCGAAAAAAGGAATAGACACCAGGAACCTAAAATTGCTTCGAAGGTTTCGGACATCAATGATTGGACTTTGCAGGTAACCGCCTCTCATAAAAAAAACTTTCGAGACCTTAAAGTAATATAACTGCCGTACAGGAAGAATTTTTAACGCTCTGAATAGAGACATTGTGTGTGCTAAACGATTAGTCACAAACACTATCCTTATAGCTGATTTTTGTATAATTAAAAACTGTTGAATTTCACTCATGTAAGCTCCACCCCAACAGCAAATCCCATATTGGAGTTTTGATTGAAAAAAACCATAATAAACTGTTTTCAATACATTCAAGGAACAATATTTTGCTAGTCGGTAAAAACAACAAGTGGTTGAAAGCAGATATTTTTTTTAAATTTTGAATATGTTTAGACCAAATCAAGTTATGATCTATAGAAACTCCAAGGTATTTAAAGTTGTCTACAGTTTCAATTTTAAAACAACTACTACTACTATTGAAATTACCATAAAATGATTGATTTCCTTGATTTAAGCATCTACTATTCAATAAAACATGACTGGGACAGCTGTTAGAGTGAAACATAATATCTAAATCTGAAAATTTATGCCCAGAAAGGCTGAAATACATTAATTTGGTTTTATCACTTACAATGAGTTGCTGATCCGCGAACCAACATCTTAATAAAAAAATATCATGGATTAAGTCTGCTATTAAATTCAATGGATTCGAGGAGCAGAAGGCAACATCATCCGCAAAAGCTCGAACCTGACCCATAAAAGGAAGAGAGAACAAGGAGTTTATATAAACAAGAAACAAAATAGGACCTAGAACAGATCCTTGAGGCACACCTAGATTGTTAAACTTTGTACTGCTTATTTTGTTTCCAATTTTAACTAATTGGGAGCGATTTTTGAGGTAGGATTCAAACCAGTTATAGAAAAATCCTCGAAGACCTGCTATTTCGGCTGTCCCCTTGAGAATTGAACTCATTGCAACAGTTACAAGATACTTGAGGTAAACTGCATGGTGATTTTAGACCAATAGATGCAAAATAATTGCTAAACTCATTGGCAACATCTTCAGAATTTGAAATACAAGTGCTACCATTTTTTAACATAATTGAGTCTGAGTCAGTTGAAACATTTCTGTTTATAATTGTATTTATAACCTTCCATTTCTTCTTAAGATTTCCTTTAGCAATCCTTATTTTTGACTAAAAGTATCTATCTCGTGCGTCTTTAATTTCCTTTCGGATTTTTTTACTAAGCTGGTTAAGACGGGTTTTAAGGTGATTGTTTAACGGATGCCTCCGACATTTATTGCTTAGTTTATTTTTAAGATTTATTCTTTTTACTAAGGATTTGTTAATCCAGGGTTTAAGACTGTACTCTGATCTACGTTGCCTAACAGTAAAACTAGAGGAAGTAATGTGATATTTCAATGTTATAAGAAATGATTCATAAGCTTTTGAAGCGCATTTAGATGTTACACAATCCCAATTTTCATAGCGTAGCCTATAATTGAGTTCGTTTTAGTAAGTTTTAGTTATATTAGGGTTAAAATGTTTCTCTGGTCTATTGCATTTTATACTGTCAATAGCAATTACAGTCATACAATGATCCGTGATGTTTATATCTAAATTTATACCAGCAAGTTGATACGAACGAATGGTATCAAATCGACCAAATACATGGTCAAGGCATGTGCCTGAAATCGGCCTAGTTGCATCATTAACAAATGATGATAAGCCAAATTCTGCCATGCATGCTTGGTACGAATCAGAAACAGAATTATTGACAAGAATATCTATATTTATGTCTCCTAATATAATTACATTTTCTGAATCTTCATTTCCGAGCAGGCTGTAAGAATCATCTACAAATAAATGAGATAGTGAAGATTGAAGTCTATACACACAAATAAATGTAAGAACTTCACCTTGAATAACGCAGCACACAATAACCTTAACTTCGCAGTCATACACATTTTTAACAAAAAACTCCCACATCATCGGCAGAATATGTATCATTTGTATTAGCATAAAAATTATAATTGGGTATATTATAGTATGGAACTTCAGAACAATAGATCCAAATTTCAGATACAAATTAAGAAACGCTTCAAGATTGCCCAGCAAAAAATTGAAATTCTGACGCAAGCTGCGGATGCAGCTGAAAAATGGATTGTTGTCTGAATTCAACATGAATATGTTGTCATAAACATTTCTTATGGTTCTAAAAGTGAGATTACCTTTAAAAAAACCAACAATGTCGTTCATATTATTGCTTTTGTAAAGCAGAAAGGTCCTCAAACGACCTTATGGTGACAACCTCACTCTTATCGAACTTCCTCATTAAAATAATAGAATTTTGGAACCATAAATACTTAAAATGCTTTTCCTTTTTTTAATTTTTTAGCAGATATAAACAAAGAATGTGTATACTTAGTTAAACTATCATTAATATAAATGTTAGTACTACTACTTGCTACAAATAATGATGAGTTGAGCTTCTCCCTCGAATTTTTACTTGCGATTTATAGGGACTATAAGGCAAGTTATGCATTCGTAAAAAAAAAAAAAAATTCTAACAATCAAACATGCCATTACGATGATAGAGAAGTCAAAAAAAGTGGGTCCGGAAATTCCGTCCGTCTGTCTGTCTGTCTGTCTGTCTGTCTGTCTGTCCGTATCGATATCTACAGCCCAAACGGTTGGGCCGATTTAATTCAAACTTTTTATATAGTATTTTTAGAGTGCTCTACCCGACAGTTTTTCGAATTGGCATTCTAGGCTCCAAAACTAACGGTACCTGCCATATAACTATTAATGAAAAACTTATTTTTACTCGAAAACGGCTACTACGATTTTGATTAAACTTTCAGAATGATGTTTTCTGTGCAAAATCTATCTTCTAGTTTTAATGGATTTTTCAGAAAAAGTTTTATAACGGTACCTCCCATATTACCGGTTTTTTAAAATCAGACTTTCTCGTTAACAAATTGACGGATTTTGATGAAATTTTCAAAATATGTAGTGTTTTATGATATAAATAATATTGCTTATCAAAATTTTCAAAAACATTTTTTTTTTTAATTTTAATAATTTTTTTAAAAAAATATTTTGTTTTTTGAATATTTTGAAAACGGATCTATAGATTTTGTTTTAAATTTTTCTCCTAGTATAAACTATAGATTTCTTAAAATTGACATACTTAAAAAAAATTTAAAATATGTTTTCAAAAAGTTTTTCAAAAAAAACATTTTTTTGAAAAAAACTGGTGGAACGATTTTGAAATGAAAAATTCATAAAATATAAAACAGCAAAAGACATAAGATGGTTTACAACATTTTTTCCAAAAAACGTTATGAATAGTGTTTTTTTTTGATTTCATAAAAATTTGTCCCCCAAATTTTATTTCATATTGCTCGGCTAAGCCCTAGCCATTAGTCAAATAAAAGAAGGTGACAACCTACATACAAACCTACGTATTTTAAAGCATTTCATCATCATAAAAGCACACAGAATAAATAATGAGCCTATGATAAACACACAAAAACAACTAACAAATAAAAAAAAACTATTCGATTACTACTGAATGCAAAAATTTCAATCGAGAAAACAAAAGTTTACACCTTCCTATAAATAAACAAAACCACTGTGTTAACTTTTAATATTGTCGCTTTACATACTCGCTTAACAGTAGTTGGAACGTGTATCTTATATTTAGTACCTACCTTCCTTCCAACCTTATTATAGGTAAATAATATCCTTAATAAATTCCATTAATACCTACCCACATCATACGTTTATCGATCCATCAAACATAATTCAGCTATTTTAATTAATTTGATTTTAAAAAGTAAATTATTGTTATTGGGACCTTTATAGGTCCCTATACCTAGCATTATTGCCCTACTGCTGATTCCCACGAATCTTTATGCCAGTTGTTCAATTTTTTCCATACCAAAACCAAAATTAAACTGAAAAAAGTTTTTTATATCTTTCTATTAGCAAATTATATTATAAGCACTAAACAACAAGTGGAAATACACTAAAAGACTGCAAAAGCTAACAATCCTATATATTTATGTGTTTATCCCTTTATCGTGACGCATGTTCGTTCGAGCTTCAAACCACAACGATTCTTAAGAAGTTGCACGTCAAAAAAAAAGTTAAAATTAAATCTTTGTCAAAAAGACACCTGTACCTAAAAAGGATTAGCACACGGGAGCAAGTTCGTGCGACCCAGTAGTGCCTTTTATTTTTTTTGCCTTCCATTATCTTTTGTTTGATGCTGTTGGATGAAAAGTGGATACAAAGAATATCACCTTTTGCATTTGAGTTGGCGGTTGAGGGTTTGTGCTTATCTTGTTTTTTGACAAAGCATTTATTGATATCATCGGCAGACACCGGTACATTTAATGCTTTCTCAAAAACGATTTGCATTTTCTCTTTCACATTGTTATTGTTTATATCGGGTATGCCAACAATTTCAATGACATTCTCTAACAAATTCTGCTCTCTCCAATTCACTCTGCTGTCTAGGTTTGCCACATTTAACCGCAACGTCTTGTTCTCCTCTTCCAATCTTTGCATTGAGTTAAGAACGTCGATGTTGATTTTTTTCAAAAACAGTAATTCTTCGTGTATTGATTGTAGGGTTATTGAACTTTTAACTGAAGATACATGGGATGCGGTCTCATCAGTGCATGATATGAATTGCAAACCGCTTGTTGTGTTATCTTTTTCTATTGGGGGATTTGTAATTGTTGTTGTTTTTTCATTACATTGTGACCTTTGCTGTATATATGGAGATGAAAAAGGTTGCGGATGCATTGATGAACGACGCAAAGTGGAACATTGATAACATCTGTATGATAATTTATTAACAGCCATACGAACACATGAGCGATGGAAACAAATTTTGCAATCACAGCACTGAATTTTTATATCATTCTTACAAAATTTGTGTTTGCATATTGGGCAATTCATTTTGGCCGTTAACTAGGACAAATGAATGAGTAAAGTATAAGAATTGAGTTAAGTAAAGCGAACTTGTGTGAAAAAAATTAAAGGTGTGCACCCCACGATTAATCGTTGGATTAGAAGCTATCTTCTACAAGTTGTATTGGACGGATTCAAGTCTGATTCCCACAAAATAAATGCTGGTGTGCCCCAGGGCTCTGTTCTGACTCCGACTCTTTTCCTCATTTTTTATAAATGATCTTCTGTCTGTTCTTCTAATCCATTTAACTGTTTTGCTGACGACTCTACCCTCAGGTTTTCATATTCGTTCGATAATTCACGTCCTTCGCCTTCGGACGTACAATTGCTACGGTGCCGTATGTCAAGCTCATTAAACTCCGATTTATACAGCATTGTCAAATGGGGTAATAGGAATCGTGTGGAATTTAATGCTTCGAAAACTCAATGCTGTCTTCTGTCGTTAAAGCTAAACATACCCCCAATGCCATTGTCCATGAATGGCACTTACATCGAAGAAACCGAAAAGCTCTCAGTACTCGGTATGTGTGTCAACGACGACCTCCGTTGGAACGACCAAATATTTGAAATCGCTAAGAATGCTGCTAGGTGCTTAGGTTTTCTGTATCGATGTAAGAAGTATTTTTTCCCATCTGATCTGGCTACAATCTATAAAGCGTTTATACGCCCTAAACTCGAGTATGCTTACAAAAAGATCTCAATAAAGCTCTGTCCAATTGGTTAGAGGACCAAATTATAATTCCAGACACACCAGTTTGACTTTTAATAGTAGCCACGTCTTACGTCTAAGTTAGTTTCCATTGTGGAATGGAATAGTACTAAGAATCAATGCAGGGGTTCCTGACTCGTTGATTTTGAGAAGACATTCGAATTGTTGCCAATAACGAATTGAATTGAATTGAATTGAATCCGTATGATTAGAAGTTCATTATTTGAAGCTAACTAAATGGGTCATAACTCATAAGTAATCCACTATTATATACGCTGTTGGATATGCTTAATGGTAGAAAGTTTGTTGTCAAGAGGGGAAATGTGACTTGTACTACAATATTTGATATTCAAAATGGTCCACAGCAAGGATCGGTGAACTCGCCGATTTTCTTTAGTATTTATACCAGCGCCAGCGTTCTCATTAGAAGCCTACAAATGCAAATTTATATGCCACTTCTTTAATCAGGTACATGGTGCAGAACAGGTCCAAAAGTGGAGGTTATCAGAATTCTCTTGCAGTGTGACTTCGACAAGGGAAATCCATTGGCGAGTAGAAGTGTAGTAAAAATGTTCGCTATGAAGACCAGTATCTAAATATCAACAAACATGTAAATGCTCCTCTGGACAAGTCTAGAAAAGCTTAGGTATGCATTGACAAGCCGAATGTTTTAAAGCAGCCTCCTTAACAACAGGGAAAATGTGATTTGCAACATGTTGTGTGAACGAAGTCCCACCAACTAAATTGATTGGAATTAGTTAATTTTGGCAAGTCGGTGTTAATTTTTTGGGAGTTAGTTCGTATTTCTGCAGGTATTTGCATTTGTGTTGAATGTGTGTTTATAAAGAGGAGGAAAAACTACGAATATCTTCATTTGAAGATCTTAATAAAATAACTTAAAAATGGATAATAATCATAATGCAAACTTTTATGTTTTTTCGTCGATTACTCCTTTTTGCCATTTTGAAAGAGAATTTAGTAAAAGTGTTTTTAATTCTGCAAGTTATAAAAATTCATAAGAAAGAATTTTGATTTGTTGATAGGACATTAGGAATCATTAGTTTATAAGCCTGACGTGATTTTTCTAACTGAAATATGGATTTTTGGGCATTGTTTTTTATATCTTCGAATCGGTCGTCCGTGATGGCTCGAATGTTGAGGTAGAGCTGGCTGGGCTCTAGTTGTTGCTGGAGTAGTTGCTGGATTTCCAAGTTGGGGTGGTCCTCCAAGTTTCTCAAATTATTTTTGGAGAGCTGTATCATGAACTGATTTATTGGGATCAGATTGGTGTCTTCATATAGCTTCTTGTTTGGGACATATTTCCTTGTAATGAGGTTTCGGTGTAGACCTGTACAGCTACGGAGTATCTTCCTTTCAAAAACTTCGATCTTCTCCATATATGTTGGTGATATGGTGAATCAAATAGGATAAGCGTACGCCAGAACGGGACGGATCAGCTGTTTATAGATGAGAAGCTTAGTATTTGTGCTTAGTCCATTTCTTCTCCTAAGAAGCGGTTGGACCAGATGTAGGGAGAAGTTAGCACTCTAAAGCATAAATGAAGCGTGCTTGTTGAATTTGAAGCGGTTAGTGAAATTCACTCAAAGGTATTTTGCTGTTGTCTTTGTCCTTATCACTGTGTTGTCTAGTAGCTTGATATTGATATTATCAAAGCGTGATGAAAAACCTCTTTGACCTCTTGTTGCTGTTATTGGGGGTTTATTTATTTTTAGTCCCCATTTAAGGTAGTAGTCCCACAAGCTTATTATGTGAACTTCAACTCTCCGGGCTGCGATTTTTGGTGAAATGGATGTTGCATATGTTAAGGAGTCATCGGCATATAGCTTCGTTTTCGTCACTGGGATGTTGGAAGTAACCATGGAACATGGTGTTGGTGCTTTGAAGTTCGGAGTATATGCGTCTATACTCGTCGTTCTCTCTGTTGAACAACATGTGGTATATCCGTTGAAGCTTCTTGCGGAGTCTCTGTCTGTGAGCATATAATTATGTCCTGTATATGCTTCGGCATATTCGCATATCGATCTCTGCTGGTTCTGGCAGTCTTAAGTTTTTCCAAGGCGTTGTTAACTGTAGTCTCGAGTTGGAGTATTTCACTATCAATTTCGCTGTTGGAGAGATTGCTGTTGGTTGGGACTTCCGGGAGATCTCTTTCAATTTCGGTACGGAATGTTCTCCAGTTCACCCTGTTATATCTGATGTGGAGCTCTTGATCTGGTTGTTCGCAGAATATCCTTTGATTAGGTCTTATCCTATTTTTTTGTTTATTTACAAAAAGGTGCATTTGTCTCCTGACGTAAGACAACAGAGTGTATTTTTCATTTTTCATTCATTGGAAATCTCTTTTAATATACATATCTTGCAAAATAATGTTTCTAGCTGATTTATAAAATTATAAATTTAATTACAAATCTTATTATTGATATGTTTAATTTAAGGATGAATCTATGTTGTTACCTATCATGAAGATGAAAATTAAATATAACCAACAAAAAAAAATATTTGAATTTGTATTATTGTTTTCGTATTTGATTTCGTAATTTAAATTTATGTTTTTATTTCTATTTTTATTTGAACATATTTATACGTATTTTTGTATGTATATCTCATTGTATTTTAATTTGTTTTTCTGCCTATATTTTTATTTGCTTCTGGTATTTGTATTTCTTTTATTAACGCATTTATTTAAGGTTTATGAAACTAAGTTTGAAGTTAAAAATTAAATATAAAACAATTCAACTTTAATAATTACATAATTACTTGGCCCAATTTGATACCGAACATTCTAACTTAACATTTAACCGTTAACGTATCTTGGAATGATCTTTTTTATGTTATTGAAAAGAGAATTTTGTAATAATAGATTTTTTAACAATCGTTTATCTCAAAATCAGCTTATTTAATAATAAATTTGTGTAGCTTTTGGATACACCCGTTTCATAGGAAAACGCCAAGCGAGTAATTAGCGAAAACGTACATGATCCATTTGAAGGCAAAGCGCCTGCAAACTATTAAGCGAAATGACTGGACTTTTCGATGAAGCTGCACTACCCATAGCTCCAGCGATTCAAAGGTTTCAATTGTATCGTTAGTTACTGGTCGGTCAATTATTGACCATCCTTCTGCTGGTTATTACCCCGAGGACAAAAAATGTGCGGTAATTCTTCATCATCATACGGTTCTCAGCACAATCGAAAGATATAATTGTATTTTCCTCGAAAACTGTTTTTACCCACAGCCAGCGTGTGCAATTTCTTGTTTGGCTTAAATGCATTTCTTTTCCAATTAATGATCCCGATACTTTAATTGGTTTTTGAATTTTCCAATGAGAGAAAAGGAGGCATACACACATGTATGTGGACAACATGGCGTAAGAGTTTAATGAGTGAGAAATATTAGGGAAATTTCCTTGGAACTGAATACACATTAAAGCCAGGCAGACTGGACTGGTTCTTCAATTTATCGACAGAACATACCTACGGGTTGAAACATATATTTGTTGGGAATAAGTTAATGAGCCGTCATCAGTCAGTGGCAAAAGTAGTTAAGTGCTGCCAAGATTTCCGTCAGTATATATTGCGCAATTACCGGAAGACGAGAGTAATCAATTAGTGATGCGAAATGAAAGTGGGTAGATGAAGGGGTTGTTATTGTTACGAAATTCTGATTTTTTTAAAGAAACGTTTATCGTAGGAGAGCACTTGAATTCAGAAATGAAAAAGATGTATGATTTTGAATTATTGAATTATGCTATAGTAAAACTCACTCAGCCAATATTAATTTGTATTTATTTTAATTTGGTACAATCTATATGTATATGTAGGTATGTATATAAAAATGGTGTAAAGAATGTATGTATATAATGTAATTAATCAATTCAGAACGGCTGGGCCGAATTTGACTCATTTTTTTCAGTTGTTCGTATTTGCCATTATTTGATTTTTACTATAATTCAAGTTATGCATTCGTGCAGATTTAAATGTTAAGATAACAATCAAACATGGCATTACGATTATAGAGAAACATATTTGAGTTCCTGGCGAAAAACTGTCCGTCTGTCTGTCTTTCTGTCTGTATTTTGGACTATAGCGTAAACGGTTGGGCAAATTTAGAACTTAAGTTATTCTGACATTCTTCAAAAGAAGATTTTTTCAATTTTTTTATCATTTTATATATCATAGCCCGTGAGATTCAATATATACAACCGGAGAAAGCAAGTCAAGCAAAAAGTTTTTTGTGTATTAGTGAAGTTCGTGGAAATACAAAATTATTTGACACCAGGTGTTTATTTAAAAAACAAAAGAAAGAAACAATCGTGTTTGTTTGTGTTTGCTTACTGCTATAACTAAGCATGCATGTTTGTTCATGTTATTTGGAATAGCAGAACCAAGGTCAAAAGGGTGATATGACACCTCAGAAGCTCAGGAGATATGGCACCGGTGCCATTTACCCCGTTCATACTTTATGATACTGTCTTTTTCATGTTTAACTAGCAATTGACTTAAATTTCAGAAATTATTTTATTGTTACTTTGTTTGCGTTGACAAGTTTCTTTTAGGAATGCCGACAATTAAAAAAAAAAACAAAAAATCATCCGCAAATGGTGCCAAATGGAAACAACATAAACTAGTAGCAGCCATTGAAGTTGTTCATGCGAATTAAATGCCCTGAAAAGCAGCTTCAAAGCACTTTTAAACTCCATTTTTCACACTTAAACGAAACATTAAGGATCCAAACTCTAAAAAGCTAAAAAACAACAAGAAAATGTGTTGTGTCATTTAACCCGCAAGCCTGTGCCATATCACCCTCCATTTTTTAAGTGATTTTTTTTTGTTTTTTATTTTTGCAAAAAATATATTTATTTGACTATAAATTTTAAAAATGTTCTTATATTTTGTTTATAAACTAGTTTTATAACAAAGTTATTTTGGTTTTAAATAAAAATCTTTTTATTTTGGAAATTATACAGAAAATGAAAAATGGGTGCCATAATACCCGACTTCACCCTACTATTGTAGGTAAGCATTATATTTTGGTGAGGAAAAATATATATGGTGGGCTAAAAACGGTACCTCCCATAGGACCGGTTTTTTTTTCTTCAACTTTCTCGAATACTGGAGATCATATTACTATCAAAATTGATATTAAAGAAGATACCCAAGTAATTTCGCATTAATTTTTTTTTTGAATTTTTAATAATTTTTTTTATTTTTATTTTTTTTTTTTGTTGAAAAATCTTATTTTGAAATTAGGTGATTTTTTTTTAATTTCGTTTTTTAAATGTATGTTATTTTTGTGCTTAAGTTTTTATTCTTAACTTATTTTTTTTAAACCGTTCCAACGATTTTTCAAAAAATACACACTTTTTTACATTTCTTGAAGAAATAAAATGGCGTTGAAATTATTTCACTCAATACAATTTAACGTACTTTATTCGAACAATCAAAAGTCACAAAAATCGAATAAATGCTTTAATGTTACATCTAATTTTCTTAAATTTTATTCTACAATGTGACCCCACTTAAGAGCAAGTACGTGCAATCCAGTCGTGCAATTTATTTTTCTAGGACACCTACCTACTTAAGTTCATGAAAATTTGTATGTAAATGTATTTACATAGATATGAATGATTTTTGAAGAAAATATATCTCCCATTCTTCTTTTCTTTTATAGATTGTTAAACTTATTTTACCTTTCTTTTCAATCTGTCAATCTATTTATATTTATAAATTTAATTTCGCCCAAAGGGCTATTAATGAAATTAATTAGTTGAGTCCTCAACAAACTTACCTAATTCCAAAATAATGCCAACACTAAATCAATCTTTAATTTTACCATCAACCAAACAAACTTGAAAGAAATGTCTTTAACTAAAAATCATACAGACAACAAAATCAGAACATTTTGCTCTACTTAATTGGTATTCCTTAACTGCTTCAACGAACAACAATTATTGACAAATCAGACTTAGCTTCCCTCTTTTTGGTTGCTTTTGCTCTTTTATTTCTTTTGTTTTCGTAAATACTTACTAGACATTAAAAATAATTCAATCCTGCCCCTATTTATACATACATACATAGGTGTACACTTTGTGCTAAGAATGTTCTTTCAGGTTAATCCCTTAGACATCAATAAGTAGAAAAAATACTGAAAAATCAGACACAACCATGTCACTTGTCACTCTTGCGTCAGTTGAATTGTATAATTTATTATTTTTCTTACACTTCATGTGATGCAGAGAGTTTTTGATGCATCTGATAGGTAGTCCGGGACCGATTCTTAACTTCATTCCATCAACACATATCCAGATTTATCGTCAGCCTTGTTGAGGTGTTATTTTTGATACGTTGTCTCCTAGGTGTCGACGCGTCGTTAGCTGTATCCAAGATCCAACCATCATCATCAAACAGCCATCACCAAGTAAACGATTTTTTGCTCTGATGTTTATAAGAATGGGAAATCTTCTTCAACTTTCTCCTCCAAATACAGTGGTAGTATTGGTTTCATAAAAAACACAAGTTTCGATAAGGAATTTGGTAGTTTTGGAATCGAAAAACCCTATCCCAAAATCCAAGAAATACGAAATCCCGTAAGTAAACCTGAAAAATATTAAAAATAAACTTCGTTTATTCATCCTTCCCTTGAAAACAATATAACATACTAACATTTTTGTTTAAAAAAAACGGTCAACATTAGAAAAAAAATTGCCACTTTAAAAAAAAAGTTAAAAATCGTTTATTTTGAAAGATTTTGTGAAATCAAAAATGATAATTATTTTGTATTTGTATCCACACTTTCAAGTTAAGAAGTCTTTAAAAAAAATGGGCACGACTGGGTCGCACGTACTTGCTCTTATGTGCCTAATTACATTGGAAAGCAACATCTTTGACTACAAGTAACATTTACGTTGTAAATAACACAGTTTGAACTTATTAAAAAATATTAAAAACCGCAATAATTAACGGTTGTTACTAAAAATGAAGTAAGCTATCACACGTCTTAATTAACAAACAATTTATGAAAAATGTTTTTCGAAAATTGTAGGACCGGTTTTTATAAAATCCTGTTTTTTGATAAATTTTTTTTTTTAATTTTGGTATGCAGTTTTTTAGAATTTATTAACATACATGTGATTATAAAATTTTATTTAGAAAAATATTTAATTAAAAAAAAATTTAATTAGAAAAAAAATTATTAAAAATGTTGATATGCATAATTAATTTGGCTATCTAGATCTTCTATTTATAAAATTTGACAGAAATCCAAAGAGCCGTTACCTAGAAAGCCAAAAATTAAAAAAAAACCTTATATGAAAGGTACCGTTAATAGACTTTTTCCGTAAATGTGGTTCTAATTAGATGATAACCAACACCAACAAAAATTCTCAAAAAATTTCATCAAAACTGTTTAAGTAAAAATAAAATTTTAATTTCCCCTCTTGGAATGCCAAAAGAATCACAAACACAAAATTTTAAGATAATTTCTTAAGCCGTTTGGAGGGCAGCTCGTTATACATAATGACAGACAGACAGACAGACAGACATATTTTCTCGATCACTTTTTTAGACTTCTTTATAATCGTAATGTCATGTTTCATTGTTACCTCAATTTTTTTTATATTCACGAATCCTAAACTTGCCTTATAGTCCCTAATCGCAAGTAAAAACGTGTAGTAATAATAAGATTGGTATGGAAACCGCAAATCACAAGCTAGTTAATACGACTCATGCAAAACCTCTTGATTTGCTCATCCTTGGAAACGTAATTTTTTCTTTTGTTGCGTCACCTGCAGCAACGATCCTGCCTTGCTTGCGTTGTTTCCTTGCTGAATGATTGATGATTTTCGTTATTGTTTATGTTGTCTTGCCAAGAAAAGAAGATGTAGATAACTGCTCTACCAAGGATGGGACTTATCCCTCCATTGAACTGGAAACTTCCGACTTGCAGTGTTATCCTAGGTTTGCCACCATCTGGCATACAATTTCTTTGACTGAAAGTTGTATTACCGTCTGCGCTAGAAAGACTGATAAAGTTAAATTTAATTTCCTCGATCCAGATGAATTTGTTTTTTGATTGTTAGGAATTGTATTTTTTTTCTTCTCTTTGTCCTGGAAGAGTCTTTAGTGCAATCAATAAAATGGAACTACTTTGATTTCGAATTCTAGCTTCGATGAAGGGCTAATTAACGCAAGTTGAAATAATTCTATGAATTCAGATGTGAATTTTCGGAAACTGAATTTCACAAGTTTTTTTAAGCAATTAATTTCGATTTGTATGTTAATATACATACATTACAAAATACGCATTTTCTATATATATAGGAAACGAAAAATCTTTGAAGATAATTGAAACATATGTAGGAGCATTGTATAAATACAATTAGAAATGATACCGGTAAGAAGGACATGTCCCCTGGCATCGTCAAATGTTATTTTTAAGAATCGATAGCTAATGCAACAACCTAGAGGAAATTGATCCCTACGACCCTACAAGATGTAGATTTAAACTATTACCGTTAAGCTTGTATTGACCTATGCAATTTTAGAAAGTTATATAAACCCCATTGTTCAACTATCAAGATAGCGGAGCATGAATTAGAAGTAGTGCACTCCTTTAAGTACCTTGGGTCAAAAGTATAATAATATGGAGGAAGAAATACGCGGGCGGCTGCTAAAATCCAACATAATCTACTATAATCTCGGACCGGAGACTTGGGTGCTTACCAAAAGGCACTCTGATAATTTATCCGCTTTTGAGAGCAAAGTTTAAGGAAAATTGTTGGTGAGTGAGGACGATTCTGGAGAAGATACAATCATGAATTTTATGAAATCTATAATGAAGCAAATGTTGTGAAAAAATACCCCTCTGTAGGCTCCGGTGCGGGCGAATTAACTTATATCCAACTCTTCGTAGTACTCAAAGTCTGAAAACTGAGTAGAGGTACTCCAGTTATCGTGAAATATTTGGCTAATATAGAGAGTGGGTGTGGTTAAGCCTTAGTGAATTGGCTCACATTTGGAGCTATACGGACTGGACTGGGCAGCGAAAGAAGAATTCAGATTTCACTGCGATCGTTTGAATTCTGAACTGCTGTTTACTATCTGGCTGACCTTTGTGGGATACATCTACAAGTTTGTTTTCAGTAATTCCGAAACGGGCGCGGCCGGACCTAGGCTATGAATAAGTGCCACGGGTCAACATTAGAACCAGCTAATTACGTGAACCGAGCGCGGTAGTAAATGCCTGTTGAAATTGCGGTAGGCTCCCTAGTGAGAACATCGTTGTAGTTGTGGTTATCTCAAAGCGAGAACAATAAGATTTATGGAACCTGGCAATCTGATTTCTGCTTTTTTGGCAAGAGGATAGTCGAGACTCTGACTCAGAGTGACTGGCGACCACCACTCTAGAGATCGGTCAATGCTTATTTTGACTTTATGTTGGGGTTGGCCCGCCGACAGATAACGCTTAATAGCCATGTGTGGGCAAAAAGCAAGCTTTTGCCCTACTGTAGACTCCGTTGGCCTGATCGTGTGGGTAGCTAGCTAGCATGAGCGAAGAAGAACCAGTTGTCTATTTATTGTCTACTGCTATATGGATCTTGATAATAGAAACAGGGACAGCAGGAAATGATAAAAGAACCGATAAAAGTAGAATCATAGTTAAGACTGATAATATTGTGATGTTTTGGCCTGGAGTTCGACAAATAAAACTCAATAAAAATTCCAAAATAATACAACAGATCTCTTTATTTTATGAAGAAAAAAGTCTTTCAGTTTAAATAACAGCAAATTTAATTAATTCCACTTATTCATAATTCAAATACTTCAACACTTTTTATTTAATCTCAATTCTATCACTTTTTACTAACTTCATTGTTTCCGTGATAACGATGCCGGCGATCCACATGGACAACTTTCATTTTTGCTCTTGGTCCTCGTTGGATTCAAAAAAGACACCATTATGCGCGTAACTACTTGGTAGGGATCTTCCGAGTTCTGCTGAAGTTTAGGCGATTTTCCCTTAATGCGATGTGGGTTGTAAGCCCATATCAGATCTCCCTCGTTGAATTCAGGTGCTGTTGCTCTCGCATCGTATCTGGTCCTCAGGCGGTCTCTCGCAATGTGTATGTTGCTTTGGATTCTCCGGTGTATGTCGTTGATCTTTTTAATCGGGGCGCTTTGTTTGTGCTCTATAATTTAAGCGCTTGCCTTGACTTTGGTCGCTTTACTAGCTTCGCACGTAGTGCACTTTGGACACCATCTCTCGACATCTTTCCTTACAGTTAAGTATAGTTTTTCAGTGTCCTATTAATTTCCAAGTGCCCACCGGAATCTTCATCGTGCATTTTTCTTAGAATCTCCTCAACTTTCGACCGTGGAACCACATGCTACATCTTAAAGGATCTTCCAATCGGCATTTTCTATTTTCTTCTACTGCACCCAGTATGCCTTTAAGGTAGGACTTCTGTTTTAGATGTCTCTTGCATTCCGCTTCTCCATGCAAGATTCGGCTCGATGTCAAGATCTTACTTTTGTGTCTTACGAAGTTCTTCCGCAATCCAACCTTCTACAGGTTCAGCTCTTAGTCTCTGGATAGAAGTACTTTCGTCCTTCCTAATCGTTCAAACACCTACAACGAGCAGTCTCTGAAGATAGCCGTGACTTTATCACTGCTTATAGTCGTCCGAAGACTACCAAGAATGCATTTGGGAAGGTCAATTACTGCCAGTTCTAGCTTCCGAAGTACCTCCCCATATACTTTTGCTACTTCTCCCGTAGCTGCCTTGAGACTGTTCCAGTTGGTTTTGTGTAGCCAGGACATCTGGACAAGGTCTCTTTTGATTATGGAGGCCGTGGCACCCTTATCGATAGCGGCCCACATTTTCTGTTGGCGATGACTGTCTCCACTGTCAAACTTATGTTGCAGTGTTTCGTTTGCGAAACTTGGATATTAGTCCTGGGGGCGTTCATTCTATCAATCGACTTCTGTTGTGCGAAGTTGGTTCTTACGCACTTTCCCCGGGATGTATCTCCAAATCATGCCCGGCAGGGTAAGCGTTATCCCCAGGGCTGCCAGATAAAGTTTTAGTAAAATCTAAAATCGGGACACCAGGTCACGAAAGTCGGGACAAAGCGGGACAGACTGGAACTCTAAAACCCATAAAATTAAAAGATAAAACACAATTAAGGAACATACATTTTTTACTAAATTAAGTTGTACATGTATCACAAAAAAACTTCGGGAACATTCAAAATTCAGTCTCATGAGTACATAAAATTGTTTGTTAAGAAAAAAAGAAGTATAGTTAGACTACATATTAAACATATTTTCACTTGAATTTATCTTAGTATTCTTCCTTTACAAACCCTTAAAACTCCTTACAATTATAATCACTTATAATCAATTCATTTTAATAAGAAGTTCTACTTCTAAATCGATAGTCAAACAATTCTTTTCCTTTCGCCATGCTGTTGTCATTAAACTAAATACTCGTTCGCACATAGCATTGGAAGCTGGCAAAGAAAACGCACTCACATATTTTTTGTAAATTCGGGGCATCATGCAATTTGAAGAAATTTACCCATTTTTCAACATGCGAAGTTTCATTAGTCTGCGTTGGAACAAATTCTTTAAGAAATGGTAGTTCTTCAAATAACATATCAATGTTAACGTCCTTAATCTTGAAATTATTAACAATTTCTGACATTTCGCTGAATGTTGGAATTGTTTCCAAGCCTAATGGTAATAATAACTTAAATTTGTTATTAAAATCATAATGTTCTTCCAAATATTTTATTGCAATTTCCAAAAATGTTTGTGCCTCTCTCTTAAATATTGTCCCTAGCCCACTATCCTCACATTTCTGTAAAGCTTGCCGTGCTATACTGCCATAAAATTGTTCATCTAACTTAGATTTTAGCGAAATTTGAATATTGTTCAGTAAATTATACATATCCAGTACTGTTGAATCGTCAGATTGCAATTGATTGACCGCGTTTTGGAAAATAGTACCCACATTTAGTAAGAACCCAAGATACGCCTTCGCTAACTCTGAATGAAAAAAACTTCCGAATGTAGCTCCTGGCATTTTCCTTTTCTGTAAAGTAAGTTTTTACCGCTTCAAAATGCTTTAGAAGCCTTTCTACTGCTGGTATTAGAGAAAGCCATCTTGTAGGTACATGGCGCAAGAGTTCACTTCACTCCTCTTCTCCGCACCAAGCCACAAGATCTGAAACCCGATATATATGTAGTTTGATTACTTTTTTGAAAACTTAAATACAAAGATACTTAAAAAAATGTTTTGTGTAATCAACTAAACTTACCCTTGAGTTTGGTGACATTTTTGGTCGAACAACTAAATTCGTTAAATGTCATTATGATAATGGCAGCAGCGATTACATTGACCGCGATTTTCGTACATTTTGTTCTGGCATATGTAAATGATTTGGCAATCGCAGTCTGGGAATAATTCTTTAAAAAGCTGAGATGAACACGACACCGAGTTATACGACTGCGATTGTTTGATTGAGTATATGTTTATGTACTTGCCTTTGACGCTGTCAAGTAGCATTTGACACAAAATTATAATGTAATAAAAATGGGTGCGTTCAAGTGATTTCTGAATTGTATGGGTGAATGAATTCAGAGCAATAGTTTCAAATTAGCAATTATTGTTTGAAGATTTTTAAACGAAATTAAATAAATAAAGGAAAGTCGGGACAAAAGCTGGACATTTTAAATGTCGGGACAGATATCGGGACAGGGTTGAAATGTCGGGACTGTCCCGCCAAAATCGGGACGTCTGGTAGCCCTGTCCCTGTCAGTCGGCCTTCTTCTTGCGCAATGTGGGCAGCTTATTTCTTTAGGTGGTGGATGTCAGCTTGCAACTATTGTAGTGTTTCACCTCTTGACTGGATTCTTCGGTGCAACTGGACTCGGTAAACTTGCTGCATGTAGTAGTTGCCAAACCTCATTTCGATTTTTTCTGCTGTTTTGTGAGCGCCTAAGGCCAGTCGTTAACAACTTATTATTGCTGATCCAATAATCCTAGTATCATGACTCTAAGACTTCGTTTTCAGACAAACCACCACTTTAAAGCTCACTTTGCACTCTAAAACAAATAGCTCAAATAAGCATTTCTATAACCAATCATAGTGTCAAAAGAAATTTAGAAAAATGCTTAGATATACTTTCCCAGTAGAGAACCTTTAAAAACAATACTACTGTCTAGAAATCTTTCAATTCAATTCAAGTTAATTTTTCTCTAAAGCAATCACATAAAAACCTTAAAGTTAAGAAGTTTCAAGAAAATTCCTTTATCGACTTATCCTTTAGCTCCACATAGAGGCAGACAGAATTTTTTTCTAAATACCTTCATTCTTCTTGTGCTTTATAATCGTAATTTAAATTTTATGCGACTGTCTTTAAATTTGGTGTATGTAATATTTTTGGAAATCCCCAGAGGGGAAATTGAAATTTTATTTTTAGTCCTAAAAACAATGGTATCTGTCATATGACCGCTTAGGAAAAGCCTATTTTTCTCGAAAACGGCTACACCGATTTTGATAAAAATTTTGAGAATTTTGTTGGTATTGGATATCATTTGATCTGAATAAAATTTATCAGTAACGGCTCTTTGGATTTCTGTCAAATTTTATATTTATTTATGTACATTTTTATTCGTCAATTTTGTGTTTGAAACTTCTTACAGACTACTATACCTACAAATCAAAGCTTAATAGCAAATAATAAATAACACTTATTATTTTCCGAATTTTAATTCAGTTAATAAATAAGTTTTGAAAGTATCTCTATTTATAAATTGGAAGAAATCAATTTTGTTATTAGTAGATACTTAGTTGGCTTGCCTAAAGCAACGTGAGATCGGTTCATTTAGACCATAATTTACCCTGTGGCGGGGAACATAAAAGGTGTTATAAGTTCTCAAGGTATTGAGAAGATCTAGGTAGCCAAATTGATTCTGCATATCAAAATTTTAAATAACTTTTTTTCTAATTAAAATTAATCTTTGAAATTTTTTTTTTTGAAAAATTAGTATTTTTAAAACTAATCAAATTATAGCCTAAACGGTTAGGCCATTCGTCTTGAAATTTGGAACATAACGTTGTTTTGACATTCTCCAGAGGAGGTTTTTGATTTTTTTTTTAGCTGAAAAAATAACGGTACCTGTCACATAACCGTTAGGTATGTAAAAATTTATTTTTCTCGAAAACGGCTCGAAGAATTTTTATGAAAAAAATCAGTGTGCTTTTGTAAATAAGGGTTATATTTTGGTGAAAAAAAAAATTGAAATGGTGACCTAAAAACCTTCGATAGGACCGTTTTTTTTTATTCGACTTTCTCGTGAACTAGTTAACCGATTACGACCAAAATTGATATTCAAGAAGATGTAGGTAGCTTAAGTAATTTCAATTTAAAATACTTTCTAAAACTTTTTTTTTGTTTTTAATAATATTTTTAAATGTTTTTTTTTTGAAAAATCGATTTTTTGAAAGCGCGTAAGTGTTTTTTTTTTTTAATTTTGTTTTTAAATTAAGGTTATTTTTGTGCTTGAGTTTGCTTTCTTTAATTATTATTTTTTTAATTTTGACCAAAAGTTGTTAAATAAAAACCGTTTTACAAAACTGTCAAACTGTTTCACAAATATTTTAAAGTTCTTTTTTATATCTATCAAATTTTATTCGACGCTGTGACCGCCCATAAGAGCAAGTACGTCCGATCCAATCGTGCAATTTATTTCTACTAACGACGACCTTAAATCCAAAAGCTTTAAATAAATTTTCTTTTTTCTAAGCCGCACAGAGGAGCATTTAGCCTTAAAAAGTGGACAAAAGTGAAAAAAAAATAAGGAAAAAGACAAGGACATGGTATGTACTTAACTTTTCTGTACTATTTTTTACATTATGTTGAATATTTTATTCATTTTCTGGTGCAAAAATTGACATCACAAAAAAAATATGTTTGTTTGTGTTTTTTTTGTAAGTCAGTGTTTTTGTTTATGTTCCGGGTGTGGTCGATTTAGATTTTGTATATCCTAGTAAAATATAGATATTGTAACGTTTGCATTTCTAACTACTCTGTCTTTTTAATATGAGCTTCGACAATTTCTTTAAATATCGTACCCTATGTATGCTCACTAACATTCTCTTGCACAATCAACCCCAGTATCTCAGGGATGTGTTAAGGACGGCATCCTCGCTGAGAACACGAATTTTGATTTAACCACGTTATGCTTCTCTTACATCCGAACGCCAATTTTTCGTTCATTCTACACGTTTATGGAATTCTCTACCTCAGAATTTGAGGGAAATAAACGATGCTACAAGACTAAAGGAAAAAATAAGAACTCACTATACTATTGTATGAAAGTATCCGTAAATTTGTGCACTTTTAACTACTATCTAACTATGCTATTTTTCTCCCTTCTTTTTTTCTTTATTTTTCATTTCTATATTTCTTATATATATATATATATATATTGTTCTTCTTTTTTGCCTTATGTTTTTTTTTATTTTTTATTATAAATGTCCTTCTGTTAATTGGTTAAATTACGTAATTGATTTTTTTTCCATGAATTTCATATTAAAAATGTTAAAATTTTAGCTTTCACACTATTTTTTGTAACATCTAAAATAAAGCTTGTGTCTATTTTAAAAGACTTATTGTATATGAGCAATTCAAGAATAAATATAAATATAAATATAACTGCAAAAATATTCTCCTCCCCACTTTCCGCTTTAAAAAAATTAGTAGATATTTATGTAGAGTTTACAAGTTTTTTTTTCAATAATTTGGCTTTCGTTTATCTTGTGGTGATTGTTTTCCTTTTTGAAAGCAAATATGATTAAGGTACCTCGGAAAAGAATATTTATGTTTTTTAAACAAAGTACAGCAAGAAAATTAAGTGATAAGATGACTTTTTTTGAGTGCTATATCTGTGGGAAAACTTTGAAGAGTTTTAACAATTTTGAAAATACAAATTTGTAGGATCCCCAGTCCTTAAAATTTGGCTTGTTCATGCTGCATGCAAGAATCCGGGTATTTAAAACCATACTACCTTTCGTGCAAGCGTAATCTAAAAAAATGGCAAGCCCGAATCACCCAAATTGTAAAATAAAATAAACAAAGAATCCAAAGAGAATTTAAAGAAAGGACTGGAATGATAATTGATATGCCAGAACCTGGATTTCAGGTTGAGAAGAATTTTTTCTAACTCTTAGTGCAAGCTAGAGCCGCCCGTGAGTTTTAAGTGAGAAAATTATCACCTAATTTTCGATCTACTGCGCCGAAAAAAATTCTTCCTATCTTTCTAATTCTTCTAACAAGTGTCGTGCCACTTCATGTTGCATTTTAAAAGGCAATGTGCCTAACAGACACTTGGTTAAAACAAATATAAAAGCCAGCCATTTTTGAGTGAAACAATAGAACTTTTTTAACCGATGAACCACAATAGCAGCAGCTGGTAGTATTTATCAGAAAACAATTTTTTTTAATTTTTTAACAAACCGTTTTTGAAAAAAACAAAAATTAAGAAAAACACAAACAAAATTCTATCATTTTTATTTGCGATTATAGGTACTATAATGCAAGTTATGCATTCGTGCAGATTAAAAAATTTTGAGATAACAATCAAACATGACATTACGATGATAGAGAAACATATTTGAGTTACTGTCCGTCTGTATGTCTGTCTGTCTGTCTGTCTGTCTGTATATCTGTCTGTACGGATGTATTTTGGACTGCAGCCTAAACGGTTGCGCCAATCGTCTTCAAATTTTGAACTTAAGGTTATTTTGACATTCTACAGAGGAGTTTTTTCAACTTTTTTTTAGCTCAAAAATTAACGGTACCTGTCATATAACCGTTATGTAAAAGCTAATTTTTCTCGAAAACGGTTCCAAGAATTTTTATAAAAAAATATCAGTGTAATACTATAATTTGAAGGCGATTGGCCCAATCGCTTAGGATGCAGTCCAAAATAGATCCGTACAGACAGACAGACAGAGATTTAGATTTAGATTTTTTATTATTAATTTCAAAAGTTTTTACAAATATTTTTGGTAACCACGAAGCTTTATGCTTATCTGTGGGTGGTTGAATTTTCAAGAACTATTCGAATTGATTTTAAGTGATTGTTATTAATTATTAATTAATTACATGTAAAATGAAGTTTAAATGTTTAATACAAAAATATGAAATTTAATTTTTAATATAAAAATACGGAAAAATGTTTTTAATGAAGAAAATGTTTTTTTTTCTGTTTTTTTTTTTGTTAAAAAATAATAGATCAAAATTGAAAAACTAGTTTAAAAAGAACAATTTTATACATTTTTTAGGTTTTTTGAAATTTTGAATATTTTTTAGGTTGGCTGGTAGCTGGTTTATAATTGGTGGTATCGCATAACTCAGTTGTCTTCTTCCGTAGTTGTTGTATACCGCTGGAATCTCGAGTAGACCTTGCGCTCGTCTTTCGTCTTCTGGTGTTTATGTTGTGTGAGATAGGTTGCTGAAACCTTACATCGTCGTAGTATTCTATTATAGCTGTCATTTTATAAATATTTTTAACATTCAAAAACTTGAAAGAGAGATGATTTTTATCAATTATTTTAAAGATTCTATGTTGCAGATTGACGATATTATTCATGTGAGTATTTGATGCGTTTCCCCGAACAAAATTCCATACCTCAATCGAGATTCAACAAGTGAGTAATAAACTGGTTTTAGGAAATCGTTTGTTGAATATTTTTCCAGATAAAAGAGAGCAAACATAGAACTTCTCATGTTACTCCTTATGCTCCCAATGTGTTGGCGCCAAAGAAAATGATCATCGATTGTGATTCCAAGATATTTTATAGATGTTACTAACGGGTGATTTTTTTGAGGTTAGGATTTTCATGCATTAGTACTTGACAGATTACGCAGGATTTCAGACATGGTGTCAAAGAGAAAGATGCTCAGTATGCTTTGACATTTCATCGTGAATAGACTTACTAACGAGCAACGCTTGCAAATCATTGAATTTTATTACCAAAATCAGTGTTCGGTTCGAAATGTGTTTTGCGCTTTACGTCCGATTTATGGTCTACATAATCGACCAAGTGAGCAAACAATTAATGCGATTGTGACCAAGTTTCGCACTCAGTTTACTTTATTGGACATTAAACCAACCACACGAATGCGTACAGTGCGTACAGAAGAGAATATTGCGTCTGTTTCTGAGAGTGTTGCTGAAGACCGTGAAATGTCGATTCGTCGCCGTTCGCAGCAATTGTGTTTGTGTTATTCGACCACATGGAAGATTTTACGCAAAGATCTTGGTGTAAAACCGTATAAAATACAGCTCGTGCAAGAACTGAAGCCGAACGATCTGCCACAACGTCGAATTTTCAGTGAATGGGCCCTAGAAAAGTTGGCAGAAAATCCGCTTTTTTATCGACAAATTTTGTTCAGCGATGAGGCTCATTTCTGGTTGAATGGCTACGTAAATAAGCAAAATTGCCGCATTTGGAGTGAAGAGCAACCAGAAGCCGTTCAAGAACTGCCCATGCATCCTGAAAAATGCACTGTTTGGTGTGGTTTGTACGCTGGTGGAATCATTGGACCGTATTTTTTCAAAGATGCTGTTGGACGCAACGTTACGGTGAATGGCGATCGCTATCGTTCGATGCTAACAAACTTTTTGTTGCCAAAAATGGAAGAACTGAACTTGGTTGACATGTGGTTTCAACAAGATGGCGCTACATGCCACACAGCTCGCGATTCTATGGCCATTTTGAGGGAAAACTTCGGAGAACAATTCATCTCAAGAAATGGACCGGTAAGTTGGCCACCAAGATCATGTGATTTGACGCCTTTAGATTATTTTTTGTGGGGCTACGTCAAGTCTAAAGTCTACAGAAATAAGCCAGCAACTATTCCAGCTTTGGAAGACAAAATTTCCGAAGAAATTCGGGCTATTCCGGCCGAAATGCTCGAAAAAGTTGCCCAAAATTGGACTTTCCGAATGGACCACCTAAGACGCAGCCGCGGTCAACATTTAAATGAAATTATCTTCAAAAAGTAAATGTCATGGACCAATCTAACGTTTCAAATAAAGAACCGATGAGATTTTGCAAATTTTATGTTGCATAACGTTAATAGACGTTTTAAGGCACTTGTGTCTAACAACAATTGCTATGTCATCTGCGTAGGCAAAAACGGTACTATTTTTTAAAACTCCAAGAAGTGCGTTCGTAAAAAGAAGGAATAGAACTGGACCAAGTTTTGACCCTTTTGGTACGCCATATGTTCATATTGAAAGTCCTATCTTTTAAATAATTCTCCATCCATTTCCATAATGTTCCTCTTATGCCAATTGTGTATAGAACCTCAAGTAGTTTTTCATGACTTAGAGTGTCAAATGCTTTGCTGAAGTCCACGAACATAACTAAAATATGATGATTTTTATTTAGGTTCATATTGACGGCGTTACAAAATTCCCCAAGTAGTTTTCCCGTACTTTTACCTCTTTGAAAACCATACTGATTGCTTTGCACTAGGCAGTGTTTTTCAATAAACTTGTTCAGGCGTTTTAAGACGACTTCTTCTAAGCATTTTTCAAAAGCGGGCAAAACAGAAATAGGCCTATAGTTTTGTATTTCATTTTTCTTTCCTCCTTTATAAATGGGTCGTATAAGTGATGTTTTTAAAACTTTTGGAATACATCCTTGCATCAGACTTTGGTTGATAATTACTTGCAAGATTGGTGTCAGAAAATCAGCATTCAGTTTGATATCACATGCTCTTATCCCACAAGCTCCTGGACTTTTGCTCGTTTTTAAATTATGCAGTATGTTTCGGGTTTCAACTTCATCAGCCTCTTCAATAAATATAGACTGAGCGATATATTGACTTGTCTCATTGGACGTTTTGTAAGTACAATTATGTATAATTTTATATGCTTGTGTGGCAAAAAAACTCGTCAAATTCAAACAAACATTCGATTGAGTACAAAGATTGTTTTCAATTGTTTCATCAATTGATAGTTTTTTTCTACCCAATAGTTCATTTACAATACTCCAAGTTTTCCTCGGGTCATGTTTTGCATTTGTCAGTTTTGTTTTGTAAAAGTTTGCCTTTTTTATTTGTATATTTTTGTTCACGTAGTTTCGTAGCTTTTTGTAGTCAGATTTGTAAACTTCGTTTCTTGGATTATTTTTCCACCTTTTATAAAAAACGTCTCTTGTTTGCACATTTCAATAATGTCTTTCGTTATCCAATTTTTGTTTTGTCGTTTTCTTGGATTTGAGTTTCGGTTGAGTTTGCATATATGTCCATCATATTCTTCACAAATTGATTATAAAGACTTTCAACGTCATGTTTATTTTCATACATTTCTTGCCAATTTGTTTGCTGAATAATTCGATTTACTTTTTCTTGGTTTATTTTTGTTAGTGTTTTATTACATGTGTTTATCTGGTTCGTTTGTTGTTTTATACCGTAGAATGTTTCAAAGTGATCAGATATATCTGTTTCTATAACTGCTGAAACGACATCGTTTTTCGGGATTGTAACAGATATGTGGTCAATTAAAGTCCTGGTGCCTGTTAATATGTTAACTCGTGTACTTTTTTGAATAAATTTTCATTAAACCTTTTGATGACATTATCTCAATATATTTATGTCTCCAAGAACTATTAAGTCGTCGTTCGTTTTTAGTATGTTGGTCAAATTCATCGATAAATAATGTTTTACTTCGTGATGGTGGTCTATAAATTGCAAGAATATGTTTAATTCCCCATTTGTCTTTTGTTTTTATACTAAGACTATCGTAGCTTAACGTCTCCGGAACATCTTTCAAAATGTATGCCTTTTTTATGAACACTGCAATTCCTCCTTTCCCAGATTTCGTCCTATGCATAAATTCAACATTAAAACCAGGTACAGGCAATTTTCTTGTTCAGACAGACAGACAGACAGACGGACAGAATTTTGCCAGTAACTCAAAAATGTTACTCTATCATCGTAATGTCATGTTTGATTGTTATCTCAAAATTTTTAATCTGCACGAATGCATAACTTGCATTATAGTACTTATAATCGCAAGTAAAAATGGATACGACTGGGTAGCACGTACTTGATGTACGTACTTATGTGCCTAATTACATTAGAAAGCAAGATCTTTGACAGAAACAAGTAACATTTACGTTGAAAATAACACAATTTGAATTTATAAAGAGTTTTAAAACCACAATACTTAACGGTTTTTAGTAAAAATGAGGTACGCCACCATGTCTTAAATAACAAAGAATTTATGAAAAAAGTATTTCGAAAATTGTAGGACGGATTTTTATTTTTAGTTTTTTGAAAAAAAAATTAATTTTTAAATTTTGGTATGCAGTTTTTAGAGTTTATTAATATAAAAGTGATTGTAAAATTTTAAATATTTTTTATTGATTAGTTTTAAAAATATTGATTTTTCAAAAAAATTTAAAAATAAATTTTATTTAGAAACAAAAAGTTATTCAAAATTGTGATATGCAGAATTAATTTGGCTATTTAGATCTTTTTAAATATAAAATTTGGCATTCATCCATAGAGCCGTTACCGAGAAAGCCAAAAATTAAAAAAAACCGTTATATGAAAGGTCCCGTTAATAGACTTTTCCCGTATGTGTGGCTCTGATCCGATAATAGGCAATACTAACAAACAAATTCTCAAAAATTTTCATCATGGAGCCGTTTTCGAGAAAAATTAGCTAAACTGTCCTAAACTGTCGTATGGCAAGTACTGTTGTTTTTAGCCCTAAAAATTAAATTTCAATTTCCCCTCTGAGCAATGCCAAGAGATACACACATACCAAATTTGAACGCAATCGCTTAACCCGTTTAGGCTGCAGATCGATATACACCCGGACAGACAGACGGACATTTTTTTGTCAATGACTTTTTTAGACTTCTCCATGATCGTAATTTCATGTTTGATTGTTATCTCAATTTTTATTATATTCACAAATCCTAAACTTGCCTTATAGTCCCTATAATCGTTAGTAAAAATAAGGAGTATTTTTGCGTCGAATTTAGCTTATTTCTGCTGTTGTTGTCATTTCAAATCTATTATAGCCATCTTAAGATTCATTCTATGCTGTCTACACTCAAAACAAGTTTGCAAAAGTATCTTACACATTAATATTTTATTTGCCTCCATTAAGCTTATTTTAATTTTAATCTGTCACTTCTTATCATTATTATTTTTTAATTGTATTCTTCTTTAAGGGTATAGAAATAATTAAACTTATAAAAGAAAAACATTTATTGAACATTCTTAAATACCTAGGAGATAATAATTTTTCAAAAAGGGTTTAACCATTTTTATAAAAGTCAGCCAGGAATATTTTTTTAGTTAAATGGACATAATATTGATTAATATTTCATCTCAATAAAACAACTTATATTAAAAAAATGAAAAAAATGAATGAACACATCAGGAAATACTAGACATTTCAAAGTACGTCCTGTTACATCATATGGTTTGGAATCTCCATTCATCCAACTACATCGTAAATAGTTCCATCATTTGGGACAAATTTGCTCAAACTATCTCCAGCTTAGCCTCCTCCATTTGATCCAGCACCATCTCCATTTGAGGCTCCTCCATTTGATCCAGCACCATCTCCATTTGAGCCTCCTCCATTAGAATCAGCACCATCTCCATTTGAGCCTCCTCCATTTGATCCAGCACCATCTCCACTTGAGCCTCCTCCATTTGAGCCAGCACCATCTGGAGATGTTACGGTTGAGCTTCCATCATTTGCAGCTACATTGATAGAAACAACTCCATTTGAATTTCCTCCATTTGAAGTGTCAGGGTTCGTAGCTGCTGTATTCGAGCCTGCTTCATTTAAAGCTGCACCATTTGCTGTAACCGAACCACCTCCATTCGAATTTCCTGCATTTGTAGGTGTCACAGTTAAAGTTGCAGCATTCGGAGCTGATGCACTTGAGCCTACTCCATTTGATGTAATACCATTCATTATTGCTCCGTTTGAACTTCCTTCATTTGAAGATGCTCCATTTGAACCTTGTACACTTGGAGGTCGAGTAACTGCTGATTGAGTTTCATTTTGTCGATTTATGACAATCGTACAGTTTCGACAGATCACTAAAAAATTGATTTCTAAAGTTCTTAAAAATCTTTTAGAAATATCACATTCAACTTACAAATTTCTTTCTCTTCCTCGACTTCATCATCATCTTCATCATAAAAATATTCCAAAAGGTCATCAAAGATATCAAAGAATCCATGTTTCTAGAAAATGCATATAATTTCAATTCAAATGCTCTTATAACACCTACTTACCCCAGTTTTGTCATTTTTGTGGACTGTATTTCCACTTTTAATCGAATATGAATCAACCAATCCACTCATTCCTAACACAAAAAGTGTTACACAAAATAGGCTGTGTAGCTTGAACATTCCTTTCAGGTTTCAATATTTCTATACCAAAGTAGATTTCAGTAACGTTTAAAGAGATGCACCCTACAGAAGTTCTTATTTATACTCCCAAAATCCCTGATATGCACGTTAAGCTGTTACGTCTAAAGTATGACTATAAGTTTGCATACCTGTGTCGTCTCAAAGTAACAAGTGGTGTTAAAATTGCAACTAAACATTTTTTTTTCGAAATACAAAAAAATTGATTTGGAACGTGTGAGGTGCGACCCACATATTTAACCCAGTTAGAAGTACATAGATGGGGGTCTGTGAATTCGTAAATTAAAAATCCAGCTGTTACTGTGTACATAAACACCTTGATGTTATCGCTTTGCCTGGCACGACGAAACATTAAATGTACCTTACTTTAACATAAATATTTGAGTTATGAACTATAAAAAGAATAGTTTGTTGTTTCAGTGAGGTGTTAAGGTCAGACTGTTGATAAGACCTTAAGCAATTACCAGTAATTGTATGGGAGATGATATCATTGTTTTGCATTCTTTGTAGTTATAGCCTTAGCCTGCTTTCCAGCATTGTGATTTGTGAAACAAGCAAAGTGCTCAGAGCTTAAATTAGAAACCAAAATTAATATTTTCTTGCACTTGCTCACCTGAAATTTTTATGTAATTCTTAATCCGTTTATCAGTCTTAAGCTTATAGATATAGCTTACTTGGTGCAGATCAGGTGGGTAGAATTGTTATTCACTTAGCTTAGAATATTCGATAGAATGTTCATTTATTTTTTAATATCATCAGCATTAACTGTGTTTCTACTATGATGTTCCTTTTTACATTTTGGTTAAAGTTTCGAACTTCACTCCTGCAGGAACAGCCCATGATTTTCTAAATCACACGCATCTCATGATCCCATTTTTTTCTGAGAGCCGGCGTTCTTCTTTTCTCGTCTGCTCGTAGAGCCCGCGAGGAGTTCTGGTCCTTCTTTGCAGCGCCGCATCGAATTCTTCTTCTTTACCTGCATATGCTTGCTTATACTCACCACCCAAATGAAGGATTTTTTTGTAGCGGCCGCGTAAAAGCCATCACTTCAGAGGCTGCTTCCTTGATAAAATTATGGCAATTTAGTCAGTGGTTGTCAATACTAGTTGATGGGGGTAAGGGACTTCTTTCGAGTTTATTACAGGCTCGATAAGAAAAGTGACTGGTGATTTCTTTCGATTGTAGCCGTCGGGCGTCAAAGTTCCTAACAGTATTGCGTCTTCTTCACAGTTATAAATCAACCAGAAATTAACCATTTACAATTTTGTTATTTTTAAAACTAATTGATGGTGTTTATTTTTTAACCAGATACAAGATTATGAGACGACAGACTCAATTCACACTAAAAAATGTTGAGATAACATGAATACACTGTTCAATTTAAACTATAAACCATTTTAAACCAACACGAAAAAGTTAATAGATCAACATTATTCACGACGCTCTCGTGTAAGATGATCCTGGTAGCCATAATAAGGTCTCTAAAGCATCAATGGATTGACATGTTCCACTCTAAAACTAGCAATGCTTTCCTGTGAAATTTACATAACCCGTTGTCAAGTTATTACTAGTGTTCATGTTGAACTCACACGGAACTTCCAATACATTAATATGATCCCTTATTTAAAAACGATTCCCTGTTAAAACCACATAATCCATTTTAGATAAAGTTTTGTATTTTCGGAACTTACCGCGTTATAAGAAATATTTTCTTATTTCTTTCTACCCGACGTTTCGAAGAAGTTTCATACTTCGTGGTCTCATCCCGTGACCAAAATGATTTGCTTACTTGGAGACAAATGAGCATGATCCGCTCAAATTTAACAATGCCATCAGGTAAAGTGTGAATGGAAAGAACTATAGATTTTATTTTGCATCATATGTTGATATAACTTGATATTTTCTTAAATTAACCCAAAACCTTGTTAATTATCAACTAATTTACTCGCGTTAATCCAACAATTTGGACAGTGTAAAAGATACTATGTAAGCTTCTGTATTTTTGTTTTCAATTTGTAGGAGATAACACACCTTGTAATAATATCAGGCGCCTTGTAATCTTTTTACCCGACGTTTTTCTCTGAGTGTTGGCGTTTTT
>OZ020510.1:98853271-98963271 GCA_963971375.1 Platycheirus rosarum
CTTTCTCGAGAATTGGTTAACCGATTCCAACAAAAATTATTATTCAGGAATACGCCTTAAGAATTTTAATTAAAAATATTTTCGAAACAAATTTTTTTTGTATTTTTATAATTAAACATTTTTTTTTTTTTTTGAAAAATCGATATATAGAAAAGCCTTCAGTAGTTTTTTTTAAATTTGATTTCAAATGAAAGTAATTTTTGTGCTGAAGTTTGCATTCTTGAAATATCTTTTTTGATTTTTTTTTTGAATAGAAACCGTTTTATTTAAAATCCGTTCCTACGATTTTGAAAAAAAAATCATACCTTTTTATATTTGTCAAGGAGTTAAAATGTGGCTTTTAAATTTTTCCGCTGAAAACTATTTTACGTACTTTTTCCAAACAAACAAAATTTAGAAAAATCGAATAAAACTTTGATTCCCTTAATATTTTTTTTTTTAAATTTTATTCGTCGCTATGACCGCACATAAGAGCAAGTACGTGCGATCTAGTCGTGCAATTTTTTTTAACACTTTGTTACATAGAAAACTTACCTAATGGCGCTTTAAAAAATAAAATGTTTTATCACGGCAAGAATACACAATAGAATGATGCGTCTCATTGCTTGCTGCATGCATGATATAACTAAATTACAATTTGAGTCAATTGTGGCAATAAATAGTTAACTGCAACAAAAAACTTTTTATTGGGACAATAATCGGTTTATTGAGACAATAAATGGCTTACCAAAAGTTTAATATTTCCTTGAAATGGGTGTTTGGATTATCAAGACACAGTTTATCGTGACAATAAATAGTTTATTGCGACAGTAAACATTTTATTAAAAGCTTACTATTTTTTGCAATGGTATAGTTTGGATTAATTATAAACAGTTAAATGGGCCAACAAATGGTTAAATGTGGCCAAAATTGGCTTATTAAAAGTTTTCTCTTTTTTGGAATGGGAGTTGTGATCATTAATAAACAGTTTATTGCCTCAATGAGCTTGTTTATCAATTCACAATTTTTGAGAATTAATATTGAATGAGGCAGTTTGAAATCATTAAACGTTTCTTGTGAAAATAGAAAGTTTGATGTGAGAATGAATAACAAGTCAATAAACGGTTCTTCTTGTACAGTATTATTTTCAGTGTAGGTTTGTTAAGAATGTAAATTTGGCTTTAGAACATGAATGTTATATTTCTTCCTCAATACCGCGTGTATTTAGGATACAGATACTGATACCGAGAAAAAGTACATCTAAATGTTCGAAGCTTAAAAAAATGTACCTGTTTAATTCATGGATCGATTTTTTCTAAGAAACACTATGCAACACATCCACCCATGAGATGAGAAATGACACAATGGTCCGAAAAGCCAAATGGAGAAGTTGAACTAATGCTATGTTTATCAGGGTGAGAAGTAAGAAACAAGTCAAGAGTATGGGCGGCTTGCCCAGCACCATTCGTTATACCCGTTGGCATTGATCAGTTGGGGAAGATGGTATAACCCGGCAAAGATCTCGACATAACTTCCTTCGGGTGTTGTCTGACCAGAATAGCGGAGCCAATTGGAATTGTGTACATTGAAATCGCCCGCAATAACGATTTCAGTGCGAGGACAAAGGGAAACACTTTTCGAGATGGAATCAGACAGCGCATCGAACTCGTTACAAGTCGAATTACTGTCGAGATTTGGACTCCTGTAAATAAAACAATAATGAATGACATGCTTGCGGACAGTTAATTTGAGCCACAAGAAGTTAAAGTCCGTGTTGGAACATTGCCCCTATTGGGGAAGATATGTTTCCTCGCTTCAAAAAAACTTCTTTTCCAATTATACTCAGAATACCTACAGACATTTAGTTTTTAATTAAATTATTAATTATTGCCTTGATTGCCTCTTCACACCTCATCCAGAATACTTTTGGCTTCAAAAGACACAATCCTAGCTTCAACTTAAAATGTCCTATCTATACAACAAAATCTAAAATATCTACATAAAATATCTACAAAAGTGTACGCTCTCGCATTGAAATTGTTTGTTATACATTTTTGAAATAATTTACGAATTACGATCCGATACCATTCTGATTGCAAAATTCGTGTCAACGTATAGGTAAATAATTGAAATTTGCTCTTTGGTATCCGAGGCAAGTGATTGATTTCGTTCGATAAATCCTCTTGGATTTCATCCTAAAGAGTGTGCGGGTGCAAGTTTCACATCAATGCCTGCATACTTTCTCAAATTTGTCAGTTTTCAATCTTGACATATCTGTGTGCTTATATGTATATATTCTTCAAAGCACAATTGAAGGGCTCTCGTTAGCCCCATATGAGTTGCCATCTATGTATTTTGAAATGTACTTACAGCAACATTCCCTCAACGAAGAAAACACTCGAAGCTCTTCCACAATCATCCCCTTTGACCTCCTTCCGACACTTGAAATTCCATCTAACTGCCATTCCTTGTGGCTTTTGACTTTAACAGACTTTATACGACGACACTGACAGCAATTCGAAATCAGTCCCCCTCTAGGCAGCATTAGTTTCCCGAAATTGGTATTCCCCATCCGCTTATCTGATCATTGATATCTTTATAATGCCTCTGTCTAGTTGCTGATACAAAAAACTGAACCAGGGAAATGTTGTCATTTTACAGATAGCAGGATGAGAGAAAAATAATATAAAAAAAACATCAAATGTTTGATTTTGATTTATTTTCTTACCGGCTGCCGTGAAATTTCACAAAGAAATCCTGTGATAATATTGATAAACAGGAGCAGAATAAAAAAAATACTTTTACAGGCTTCTTCCCATATTTTATCAGATATATTTCCTTATTTTTCTTGAAGATAAAATTATACATCTTGTTTTTTTTTTCATTTTTTTAGAATAGTATTTGCATATCATATTTCATTTGGGATAATAAGCCGGAAGCATAAAAGACTAGCAACGGTAATTTGTCTCTATGATTGAATTTATATTTCCCTCCGTCCTCCAGGATATGAGGATGTTGCGCATTTAAATTCATAGAAATGTATTTGAAATGTGGGGCTCGGCTTAATAATGGTTTATTTAAATGAAGCCAGAATTTATGCTTATCTAAGAAGATCAAGGAAAAAGAGATAAGAATGTCAAAAAGTTAACAATATATTTACACAAATAATTTATGAAAGCAAAGTCGAAACCTCTAGGAAGTTATATAGATATTACGATAAAAAACTTTTTTTTTTATAAACGTTTTTGCTTCGAAGACAACAAAACTCACGGAGCTATTTCTAAATATTGAATATACATAGAAATAGTAATAAATCAAATAAAATAAATTGCACAACTAGGTCGCAAATACTTGCTCTTATGAACAGAAACATCGGGATATAAAATGTTAAATAAATTGTTGTCTGTAAAAGTGTGTATTTGGCGAATTTTGGATTCCGTAAAAGAACCAACTTACCCAGGAATTTAAACTTCATGACCATAGGCAACGCTACTTGTTCGCTGCCTGGGACTAAGAAGATTTGGAAGAGGACCCCAATTTTCGAAAATCATCTTTTGTGACTAGTTGCATTTTTTGATGAACGGATGTTTGTATTAACAAGCTAATCCCTTTCGAGTTTTTAGCCATGGTTCTAGTTCTAAAAGCTCGTCTTCAAACTGAGACATTCGGCTGTCAATGAAGTCGTCGACGTCATCGCATTCGTCTAATAATATATGCAATTTCCGGTGCTACAGCTCTAGCTGCACTTGAAGAAAAAACAATCCGGAGAATGCTATCCGGCGCAGCATTTCCTGTTGCGGGAGATGGTAGTACTCCCCGCGTGCTAAGGCTCCAGCCCCAAACTAATGGGAGAATGTCATTGCGAAACTACGCATGTACTTACTGGTAAAATGTCTGCTTCGTGAACAGGGTAGCTGAATTCGATACCTATGTGTCAGTGCAAGAAATAATCAGCTAGGTCCTCTAGCCTCCTCCTGGAGCCAACAGTTATTTTTCGGGGGATTTGTGATATCAGTGTAAGAACCAATCACCTATAAACTCTAAGCAACGATATATAGGCGTGTGAATCAGTGAGTGTCCCTTGCAGCATTGTAAGTCGTAGAAGCTGTCATTGTGAATTTCGCCTACATAAACTGCTATCAGGAAACTTTTCTGATAGTTTCAAAAGTAATTAATGAAAAACCTAAGAAAGGTCGAACATTTTCCAGTTTACCCCCCCCCCCCCCCATTTTTCCACAAGGTCCATGTTGTCTAAGACTTGAGAAAATGTTAGTTAATCATCCTTACAACAGGCTCATAAGATGATGGTACCTCGGTGGACTTAGTTCCCGGGGACTTATTTCCCTGGACCTGGTTCTGTTTAGAGAAAATACAAATTATTACACTTGACATTTCAGAAGTATTTAAATGAACTTAAGGGTACGCCATTTATTTGGAGCCATTTGTAACATTTTGGATCGCTCAATGTAAGTATTTTTGGGTGTATCACTAAAAAAAATATGGTGTACCTCAAGGGTACCTATTGTATCTGACTCTTTTTCTTAAATGAAGTAATAACCTCTTGTCCGGAACAAATAATCTTGTGTGGGGCCGTTGAGATTCCATGTTCAATTTTCTTTTTTCAAGAAGATGCATATTATAATATCAATGACATATCTGCATGGATATGAAGTCATCTTGCAAAGTTTTCCTTTTAATTTACTTTTTTAAATCACACATTTCTGTTTAATAGTAAAAATATGCATCTGCAATGTCTGCTGGATATAATAACGAACAGTCTCTTTGTTTGAGCTCAAATACATGACACAAAACAAAATTTAAATATTCCTTGCTAAAGGACATATTGCGATAACAGCAATAGATAAAATTCCTTTTTGTTGCATTTTATGCCAAGGATAACCAAACAAGAAACAAGAATATACAAAATTAAAAAAAAAACTGCTTCATAGCACTGCTCCATCTACACACTGATTACTGATACCACCTCCTATAGAACATCGACTATGATGCTTGAAGCAGTAGCGGCATTATTGTTATTCTTTATAGATCCTTGCGTATCCAGACAGGCGTATAAGACAGCAGACATACTAGGAAAAAAACGCCATCCCAAGGAGCACAATTTCTAGCATCTCTAATCTCTGATGAGAAAAATGTTATTTCGAAGAGAATTTTTTTTGTCTCGCGATTTTTCGCCGCGTCAGCTGCATAATTTTATTGCATCAAAGTAATAAAAAGAAAATTTTCTACCAGCTTCAGCACCAGCAGGATGTTTTGTTTTGTTGTACTGTCGTCATATCCTGTCTTGCGTAAAGTTGTCCTTTTAAGTCATCTAAGGCAGCGCCAGCAAACTCTAATGCTGTGTATCGTTGGAATTTATGATAATATAATTTTTAGTATGCATTCTATAGAAAAGAAAAATTAAAATTTGACTTTTGTTGCATACATTGGTTTTGATTGTATAGATATTTTTTTATTGAAATATTTAGCGGGTGGCGCCAAATAAATAAGCTTTACGTTATAAATACATATATTTAAAGAGATGGTCATAGACAAAGAATTTATAAAATCAAATTGAACTAAAATATGAAAATGGGTTCGTTAGTTATGAGCTTGACTTAGTAAGGCCAACAATTCGAAAAAATCAGACTAAAATCTAAGAAAAACTTCTTTGATGTGTACAAACGTAAATGTGAGCATTATTATTATTATTACTCATTATTACTAGGCTACGAGGTCGGAATTGTTAAGATTGCTTTTACACACAGCGTCATATGACGCCGATTTTTCGTCAATTCTCTCTTGGAGACGCCTGTTGTTGTTGTCACGTGGTAAAAGGGATGTCTTAATGTTTGTTTATTTATCGCTCTCGCTCCTAATATAGGGCAAACATTACATCTGAGATCTGATCAGACCACAAACTCCCAGAGCAAACAATAAAGCAAGAAATTTAAATAAAAACATGGGCACGACTGGGTCGCACGTACTTGCTCTTATGCGCCCAATTACATCTTTGACAGAAACAATTACCATTTACTTTGAAAATAACACAGTTTGAACTTATAAAAAGTATTAAAACCACAATACTTAACGGTTTTTAGTAATAATGAAGTACACCATCACACGTCTCAAATAACAAAGAATTGAAAAAAAAGTATTTTGAAAATTATGGGACCGGTTTTGATAAAATCATGTTTTTATTTTTTAGTTTTTGGAAATATTTTTGTTTGTAATTTTGTTATGCAGGTTTTTAGAATTTATTAATTTAAATCTGATTTTAAAATTTTAAATATTTTTTTAAAAAGTTTTAAAAATATTGAATTTTCAAAAAAAAAAATCAAAATTTAATAAAAATAGAAAAAAAATAATTATTCAAAATTTTTTATGTAAAATTAATAACTTAAAATACTTAGATCTTTTCAAATATAAAATTTAATTGAAATCCATTGAGCCGTTACCGAGAAAGTAGAAAATTTAAAAAAAAACCGTTACATAAAAGGTACCGTTAATAGACTTTTTCTGTAAATTTGCATTGTATATAAACTGCCTATAGTACTATCATAAGACGAGAAAAAATCTTTTTCCCTAGAGCCGCTTGGAGTGCTAGTGTAGGCATATTTTATTTGAGAAAGAGAGAAATAAGAGCATGTTTTTAAGTGTTATGCTCTGTACTTTTTGGTTAGCTGAATCAATCTGCCTGATGAACATGCATGTTGTTGGACAAATGTGTGGTTTACCTACATTCTTGGTGAATTTTAAGAGGAAATCTCTTTGAATTATACAATTTTGTTGACTTAAAAGCAATTTAAAAAAAGATGCTTAAGAAGGTGAGATGAATTAACTTGATGTTGATGATGTTGCTTACATTTTTTGTAAATGCAATACATTTGTATATACATTGTTTTGTATATCATTGACGTCATTGATCAGACTTTTGAAGTGATTTGTATATAGACTTTTGTTAGGATTCATACACGATCCAACATTTTCGTTGCTTACATTTTTTTTATATGCAATACATGTACAAGTACATATGTCATTGACCAGCCTTTTGAAGTGGTTTTTTTTAAGATATGCAATTTGGGTTTATTTGCTACCTATAAATTGAACGTTGTCGTTTTCAAAAAATGTACTCATACATTCTTGAAAATTTAACACAAACTTAATTCTTGCTGGATTTATTGAATGGATTTTGGTATGAATTTTGCTTTCAATGCAGATAGGTACACACATTTAGTGAAAACTATGCATGGAGATACATTAAAATTTTTTTTTTGGAAATTGATTGTAGATTTGTATCCATTGTATATAGACTGCAGGTAGTAATGATTTTTAATTCATTTTATTCAATTTTATGTTCGTTTGTACGAGCTGACGGCAATGCCATAGCTTTAAATTCATTAAATTATAATACAAACGAATATAAAATTGAATAAAATTGAATAAAAAAATAAAAATGAATTAGTAATGATTTTTGTTTTTTTGAGGCTTTGTATGAAATAACTGACCTACCCTTTGCTCGCGGGTAGGAAAATCATAGTTAAAGCAAATCTTATTTTTATAAAGCGGTGGGTTTTTCGGCTGTAGAAAATTAAAAACTGGGCCGATTTTCGTGATTCTTTTTTTAAAATGTTCGTCTGCGGCGGGTTTTCGATAAAAAAATGTTTAAACTATCTCAGATGTCGGATTTCATTTATGACAGATTTCAGATGGTTTTTTACTTGGGATTATAGGTACCTACTATAAAAAAAAAATTGAGATAATAATCAAACATGATATTACGATGATAGAGAAGTCGAAAAAAGTTGGTTCGAAAAATGTCTGGCTGTTCGCTGCTCTACAGCCTAAACGGATGGGCCGATTTGCTTCAAACTTGGTATTTAGTATTTATTAGGTAGTGTCTCATAGTATTTTTGCTCTAGGTCAAAAATGAACTTTATTTGCCGTTTAACAAAAAGTTTGATTTTCTCGAAAATGGTTCCAAAGATTTTGATAAAACTTTCAGGATGCTATTTCTTTACAACAATACATCTTTCAGTAATAATGAATTTTTCGAAATTTGTTCTATAACGGTACCTATCATAGAACCGGTTTTTTCAAATGCGGTTTTATCGTTAACCAATATCCTGATTTCAATTAAATTTTGCAAACAGGAAGTCATTTATAATTCAATTAACATTGCATTTCAAAATTTTCGAAAACTTCTTTTTCACTTTTCTAAAAAAAAATTGGTTTTCGAAATATTTTGAAAACGGGTTGATTTAATTTTTTTCAAATAAGTATCCCAGATGAAAACTGTAGATTTCCTTATAACGACATACTTAAAAAAAAATGTAATTATTCGAATTTAATGAAAAGTGATTATTAAAAATAATTACCAAAAAACCGCCAAAACTCACAAAACACAATTTTTACAGCCTTCGTGTCCGAAATCAGATACAAAGTGCTTTACCTATACCAAGTTATTGGATTATTCATACATACACATACTTACTTTATCATCTGCTACTGTATTTTCTTATTAGCTATTAGCATTGCATATAAACTGAACAACTGTCCATATGTCACCAGGATAGTACTATAGCAATTCATATACAATGCTTATTATCAGTGTATTTCTTATAAGCAAGGCAGTTTATATACAATGCATACAATCGATACAATGATGATCAGCTGGAAAATATCGTTTGAACATGCATACATAGAACTAACCAAACCTACTTCCGTGTAGTAATGTATATGCAATGTATACAATGCACAGCACAGCAACCGCAACCTACGCAAAAAAAAACAAAAACAAATATCGTTCATCTGCCCAAAGAATATAGGGCAGAACATTGTATATAATAATATACGAAAACAACTACAACATCAGATATATTCATGTCAACATTGTATATGAACTGCATATCAAAAAAATGTTTCTTAACCTTAAACTGTTAGGTAAGCAACAATGTAGTTATATACATTCTTGCCTCTTTCATAAATTTCTCATTTAAATTTCGTATAAACCAAGGAAATCTCTTGAAATTACCCATAGAACGTAGCTAAACCATACAAATTGTTATCTACCTCTTTTATAAATTACTCATAAATTACTTATGAATAAAGTACAATTCAGCGAGTTTCTCTGAGAATTCTCTTTGTAAATGAACCGCCGTTGTATATGAACTCTTTGTTCGCCTCTTAAATTCACCGAGTAATCTTTTTCCCTAGAGCCGCTTGGAACGCCACCGTCCACCGGTCGTCATGATAGTACTATAGCAGTCTATATACAATGTAAATTCGGTTCCAATTAGCTGATAGCTACTAGCAACAAAAAATCTAAAAAAAATTCATCAAAATCGTTGGAGCCGTTTTCGAGAAAAATGGGCTTTTCCTTAATCGTTATATGTATGACAGGTATCGTTATTTTAGCCCTAAAAATAAAATTTCAATTTCCCCTCTGAGGAATGCGAAGAGGTACACAAATACCAAATTTGAACGCAATCGTACCCGGACAGACAGACAGACAGACAGACGGAAATTTTTTGTCAATAATTTTTTTAGGCTTCTATATGACCGTAATGTCATGTTTGATTGTTATCTCAATTTTTTTTATATTCACGAATCCTAAACTTGCCTTAAAGTCCCTATAATCGCAAGTAAAAAGAAGCTGAAAGAAAATGACGAATCGCTACAAAATTTTCCTTTAACAAGTGATTGTGTTTCCGCTCTACTTCCCACATCTAAAAAAGCCTCCTCTTAAAAATATACTTAATATAACTGGTTTGTAAAATATTTAAAATGTATCTATAGAAAATGTTTACTATTAACATTATGAAATTTTAGATTGTGGCAACTCTGATTGACTTTCTAAAATTTCGAGGTTTATTTACACACTTTCCGCGTCATATTGATAAGACAAATGTATGAGGTCGCAAAAATAAACTTCCATACAAAATTTGACAGCTCGTTTACGAGTTTAAAAATTTGAAAGGTTTACGCGGCTTAAAAGAGTTTTTCGTGATTACATGAATACCCCTATTCTTTCAAACCCTTCTTAAGGCATAGAATCAGGAATCATTGCCGAAACATTAAATCAAAAAAATTGAATGAAGAGAACAATACCTTTGTTCAAGGCCATTTTTAAGATCAAAACAGTACAGAACGGAACAGAACAGGACAGTAGTAGTGCGAAACGTCAGAAAAGTTTAGAAAGGGCAGCGGTTGATATTTATCAGTTATAACCCAGTCGGCAGGTGAGAAAAAATGGGTTTAGGATGACAAAGGTGGAAACATGTTTGTCTGTCAATTCGTTACCAAGAAAAAATAAATAAATTTTTACCATTTACCCAAAAAATGCCAAAAATTGCAGGTTTTTGCCTCGTTTCTTCATGTTGTGGTAACTATGATTTTTGGAAAAAATTACCAACTTGACAATCTCAAAATCCACACCCACCCCCTTCTTCCATTACTCAACCATAATTAAGCAAATCTTATTTTCTCCTCTGATGAAAGCTCACATCAGTTTGGTATTGATATTAGTTACTTTTCGGACTGATGTCCCCTTTCCCCCACCACATAATTATACTCAATTTCCCGGATTGGTCCAAAGCAGATCAGCGATGCTGTAGACAAGTTTTCTAGTAGCAGTTTATGGAGGCGACATTCACAATGACAACTTCTATGACCTATAATGCTACAGTACGTAGCACAAAGAAGGGACACACTCATTCACACGCCTATATCTCGTTATTTATAAGTCAGAGGTGAAAGGTTCTTATACTGCTGGGTGTACGCAAGTGTGCCAAAGTCCCTGTCCAAAATTCACCAAATACACACTTTTACGTCCCATTAATAGATTTTTCCCGAATATGTGGTTCTAATCATATGATAGCCAATGCCAACAAAAAAATTCTCAAAAATTTTCATTAAAATCGTTGTAGCCGTTTTCGAGAAAAATAAGATTTTCCTTAACGGTCATATGACAGGTACCATTATTTTTAGGGCTAAAAAATAAAATTTCAATTTCCCCTCTTGGGAATCCCAAAAGAGTCACACAAACCAGGTTTGAAGATAATCGTTTAAGCCGTTTAGGCTGCAGCTCGTCATACACACTGACAGACAGACAGATGTACATTTTTCTCGATCACTTTTTTAGACTTCTATATGATCGTAATGTCATGTTTGATTGTTATCTCAATTTTTTTAATATTCACGAATCCTAAACTTGCCTTATAGTCCCTATAATCGAAAGTAAAAAAGGGAGAGTATCGGAATCGGAAAAAGTTTTAAAATCCCGTCTGCCCTCCTGGTTGGGCTCACTATAGGATTTGGAGAAGGTTCAAGGTTGGGTATGTGTATCGTTTCTTTTTGATATAAAGAAATTTTGCATAAACCCAATATCGCACCTACTTCAAATTCTATAGTGAGCCCAAGCAGGGGGATTGCAGGGGGGCATCATGCCCCCAATACTTACGTCATACAGATTATGAGATTAAATCTCAAGACATTTCTTTGCACTCTGATTCGGTAATAACACCGAAATTCTGATCCACATTATTACCAATCCAACATACATACTATGATTTCTTTTAATTTGTCAGCTAAGCTCAAAATATTGACATTGTATTTGAAGTGGACCTAATGTCATCCCGCTGTCTTTAATTTATACTTTTTTTTGGAATTTGTTGAATCTTGTTATACAAAATATATTGCAACAACAAAAACTATTGCTAGTTGTTGTTTTTTTTTGTGGAGTTTTTGTTTGAGCAAAACACTCAGATTTAGGTGCATAACTTTAACCAAAGTTCCCTAGAAGATATATAATTCACTATTGCTTTCTGCAATGTGTTTTATGAAGAGTCGATAATCATCGACCTATTTTGTGCGTCTAAGAAGAGCATGAACGGTCTAACTGATGAGCCCACCGTTCATGCTTGGGCGCACACTTCTTGGAATAAAGGACACAAAACCCTTTTTATTGGATCTTGTTACATTTATAACTTAACTTTATTTTGATATTGTTTATTACTTATTTTGACACTTCTCATATAGATGTTATAATAAAATGCATTTAAAAATAAAAGGCACGACTGGGTCGCACGTACTTGCTCCTATGTGCTAATCCTTTTTAAGTGCAAGGGTCTTTTTAACAAAGATTTTATTTTAATGTTTTTTTTTGAGTTGCATTTTCTTTAAAATCGTTGTGGTTTGAAGCTTGAACGAACATGCGTCACGATAAAGGAATAAACACATAAATATATAGGATTGTTAGCTTTTGCAGTTTTTTAGTGTATTATCTTTCTTTGTTGTTTACTGTTTATAATATAATTTGCTAATAGAAAGATATAAAGGACTTTTTTCAGTTTAATTTTCATTTTGGTATGGAAAAATTTGAACAACTGGCATAGAGATTCGTGGGAATCAGCAGTAGGGCAACAATAGGTATAAGGACCTACTTATATAGGTCTCAATAACAATAATTTACTTTTTGAAATCAAATTAATTAAAATAGCTTAATTATGTTTGATGGATCGATAAACGTGTGGTGTGGGTAGGTATTAATGGAATTTACTAAGGATATTAGTTATCTCTACACATAATAAGGTTGGAAGGAAGGTGGGTACTAAAATTAAGATACACATTCCAACTACTGTTAACCGAGTGGGTATTGAGACAATATTAAAAGTTAACACAGTGGTTTTGTTTGTTTATAGGTAGGTATAAACTTTTGTTTTCTCGATTGAAATTTTTGCATTCAGTAGTAATCGAGTAGTTTTTTTATTTGTTAGTTGTTTTTGTGTGTTAAAAATAGGCTTCCTTATTTATTCTGTGTGCTTTTATGATGATTAAATGCTTTAAAATACGTAGGTATGTTTGTAGGTTGTCACCTTCTTTTATTTGACTAAAGGCTAGGGCTTAGCCGAGCAATATGAAATAAAATTTTGGGGAACTTTTTTTTATGAAATCTGCTGTTTTCTATTTTATGAATTTTTCATTTCAAAATCGTTAAAAGTTTTTTCAAAAAAATGTTTTTTTTGAAAAACTTTTCGAAAACATATTTTAATTTTTTTTCGAGTATGTCAATTACTATAAATCTATAGTTTATAGTAGGAGAAAAATTAAAAAAAAAATCTACAGATTAGTTTTCAAAATATTCAAAAAACAATATAATTTTTTAAAAAAATATTTAAAATTAAAAAAAAAAGTTTTTGAAAATTTTAATAAGCAATATTATTTTATTTATAAAACACTACATATCTTAAAAAATTTCATCAAAATCCGTCAATTAGTTAACGAGAAAGTCTGATTTTAAAAAACCGGTCATATGGGAGGTACCGTTATAAAACTTTTTCTGAAAAATCTTTTTAAACTTAAAGATAGATTTTGCATAAAAAACATCATTCTGAAAGATTTATCAAAATCGTAGGAACTGTTTTCAAGAAAAATAAGTTTTTCATTAAAAGTTATATGGCAGGTACCGTTAGTTTTGGAGCTGGAACGCCAATTCCAAAAACTGTCGGGTAGAGCACTCTAAAAATATTATAAACCAAGTTTGAATCAAATCGGCTCAACCGTTTAGGCTGTATATATCGATACGGACAGACAGACAGACAGACAGATGGACGGAATTTCCGGACCCACTTTTTTTGACTTCTTTATCATCGTATTGTCATGTTTGATTGTTAGAATTTTTTTTTTACGAATGCATAACTTGCCTTATAGTCCCTATAAATCGCAAGTAAAATGGGCACGACTGGGTCGCACGTACTTGCTCTTATGTGCCTAATTACATTGAAAAACAAGATCTTTAACAGAAACAAGTAACATTTACGTTGAAAATAACACAGTTTGAACTTATAAAAAGTATTAAAACCACAATACTTAACGGTTTTTAGTAAAAATGAAGTACACTATCACACGTCTTAAATAACAAAGAATTTATGAAAAAAGTATTTTGAAAATTGTATAACCGATTTTGATAAAATCCTGTTATTTTATTTTTAGTCTTTAGAGCTTATAAATATATACATGTGAATATAAAATATAAAATATTTTTTTTTGATTAATTTTAGAAATAAAAGTTATTAAAAATGTTGATATACAGAATTAATTCAATTCAATTCAATTTTTTAATTCATTTTATTCAATTGTATGTTCGTTTGTATTATAATTTAATGAATTTAAAGCTATGGCATTGCCGTCAGCTCGGTTAACAAATTTTGTTTATTACATTAAACATATTAATATAAATATTTTTTTTTTTTTTTTAATAGTTTTTATACATATTCGTTTATCAATAACATTCTATATCTACACAGTTCTAATATAAATTTGCAAAGGTTTTTCCAGTTGCACTCGTTCAAGATTACAATTGTTTCTTGCATAGTTAAATTTTTCTTTCCGAAGTATACAAGACGTTGGGGAGAAAAAATTGGACAAATACTTAAAAAGTGAAAACAGTCTTCTTTTGCTTTAAGGTTGCACAATGAACAGAACTGGTTAAAACTTCCGTTGTAAGGGCTTCCATTTAGATAGAGTAGTTCGCATCGTGCTTTGAAAATTAGAGATATTTCTTTCTAACTATCATCATTAAAGTAATTCTTCTCAAGTAAATTAATATTAAGCTGCGAGTATAAATTCTGCTCTCTGATTTTCGAACTTTCGCTGCAAACTCATCATGAACAGAATTTTCATGATTCTGAATAATTCGATATAGTTGGTCTTTGACCAAATTTATATTGTTTGAGTCCATTGAGACGACTTCTTCGCAATCTATTCCTAAACGTTTCCATTTAGACCACCACCATACAGAATTAATTTGGCTATCTAAATCTTCTCAAATATAAGATTTGACAGAAATCCATAGAGGCTCGGTAACGGCTCTATAAAAAATAAAAAATAAAAATATAAAAAAAAAACGTTATATGAAAGGTCCCGTTAATACTTTTCCCGTATATGAGGTTCTAAACAAATGATAGCCGTTTTTGAGAAAAAAAGCTTTTCCTAAACGGTCGTATGGCAAGTACTATAATTGCAAGTAAAAATAAGTCATTGCTTAATTTATATAAGTTTTCTTATAATCCCGCTTTTGCAATCAAAACAAGTTGTTTTATTTTAAAAAATCGCTCAATTTCTAAGAATAAAACAACTAGTAGCCAGATAATAAGAAACGGGATCATAAGAGAAGGGATTTTAAAAGGGCGGATTTTAAAAAAGCGGGATTATAAAAAGCGGTTTTATAACAAGCGGGATTTTAAAAGCGGAAGTTTAAGAAACGGGATTATAAAAAGCGAGATACCGAACCCAACCAAAAAAAAAAACAATTTATTTAACATTTATAGCCCGATGATTCTGTTCATAAGATCAAATATTTGCGACCTAATTGTGCAATTTATTTTATATCTATTAAAAACAGTCTTTTGGTACAGGAGCATCACAAGATATGTGACACCTTCATACGTTTCCATATGCCTCCACTCTTTTAACCTCATATTTCCAAAAGCTTTAAATTCCATCCGAATTCCCCCAAAACTCTACTTATTATACCATAATGATAATTTCGTGATCGTTAAAACAATTTAATATGGCCAAGAACAATTTTAATTAGTTTGCATTGTTGTAGTTTTCACGGCCCCGCTTTCACGAAGGAGCAAGTCATTATTTTCATGGCCTCATTAGCGGACATTCTAATGGATTTTCGACGGTCTTTCGGCATTTCATATGCATTGCCTTAAAACCTTAAAATCTGGAAGCTCGCATATGAGAGTAATTAAAATTGGTGCATCCAGCCAAATTTTGAAAAGTTAGCAAATAACTTTGCCTTCAACTTCATATACCCTTAAACTGTCCACAAGCTTTGTAGGATACACTAATGGTTACATTTTTTTTTTTACATTTTATATGTATTTTGTATGACAGCAGCGGTTACACCTAACTAACCATAGAAAAAGTGTTTATATCAAAGCCATTTTACGGTTTTCAAAAGAACTAATAGTGACAGTGAGTTGACGAAAGGGTCAACCCATTTGAAATAAATAGCTGCACGAAAAACCAGATTTCATCGATTAAATCGGTCAATGGGAAAACTGAATGATGGATAGACGATTTCAACGATTTTGTTCGCTTCCAGCTCTCTATCTCATAATCACAATAAATCATCAAATGCAATTCAATATCCTTTTGGTTATTTTTGTTGCTGTGCGGCAGAGCTTTAAGTATACAACAACGCAACGAATCCACTCGCTTTTCTATTCAATAAAAAATCCCTCTAATATCCTTTATCCGATCCTTTTATTCGATGGTGTCTGGCGGTAACCCATTGATGCCATTTTATAGAATGTATTGTATAGTGGTGTCCTAGTGCTCACATTCTAGGCCCTTTTTCTATATCCTTTTGGCAAACTAATACACGTATCGGAAATCAATAGAAATTGCTTAAAAAAGGACATTATATTCGTTGTCCTTATACGCTGTTTAGTGGCAGTAAATTTTATTAATGGAGTTTGGGTATTTATGTATAGGTATTAGATGCGTTGCGTATATGTATAGAGATCAAAATTGAATTATGAAATTAATTGTTCATGGGGACTTAATAGCTTTGTGATTTTCAAAAAAGAGAGACCTCTGTTGGGACAATTAAGTAGAACAGCTAAGGGAGTATGAGAGCGATTATAAGAGTTTTGTTTGCTAATGACTTTGCAGCAATTAATTTTAATTGAATGATAAAGTCACTCCGTGCCTGTTTGCTGAAATTCTGGATAATTATATTTTTGTCGATTTAATTATGGGAACGCAGTAACGGTTAGTAATGTCAAGGTGACATATGTTTTCTAATGGATTTGGTTTTACATAAAGCTTAAAATTAAGCCAATGTACTAAGAACTACTTAGATTTATATTTACATATATATATCAAAAAAGAGTTTCTGTACTGTGGCGCTCATATACTTCTTCGTATATGTTTCTGTTTAATTATGGGCCAAGGTCCTTGGAAATTATAAAATGGCTCATAAAGTTCTACCCTGGCTATGCTATTGTAGGCGTCTTTAAAGTCTATATAAAGATGGAATATTTCGGAATATTAAATTCCAGACTTTTTCCCATAACCTAGTTAAGGGTAAAGATCTGATCAAGTGTTTATTTGTCTGGTATGAAACCACATTGATATTTGCCGATTATGGTTTTAGCGTATAGAGCTATCCGTTCTTGCAGGAGAGAGGAGATTATCTTATATATATATATATATATATATATATATATACTCAAAAATATTATAACCCTATAATTGCTACACTTTGTGATATCTCCCTTCTTAAATATGGGACATATGATGCCTTTTCGTAAATCTTCTGGCATTTATTCGTGTTCCCATACGTGTACTATAATTTCTTGCATTGCTTGATGTAGTGTTGGCCTTTCATGTTTGATCAGCTCGGCAGGTATACTATTGGCTTCCGAAGCCTTGTTATTTTGAGCCGATTAATCGGCTTTTGTATCTCTTCAATGCTTGGTGGTTACAGCATTAGGTCTTCCTATTGAAATGTTGGAGTCTCCCTTTCTTTCGTGAGCTGACCGTTCAACAATTCTTTAAAGTACACTTCCCATCACTTCCTCTCCGTTCTAACAGCTTTTCTTGTGCAGCGTGGTGTATATTGTGACATGTTTCTTTCAGCTTGGTAGAACTTCGGGGCCTGGTGCGGATCTCGCTATGTATTTATTTCCATTTCACATGCACTGTTTTTCTCCCAGACTGCCATTTTTGGTCTGTGAAGTCTTTTCTTTTCAGACCAAACATTGTTTGCTAACATTGTATGCAAACATTGTATACCACTATTGTATGAAAACATTGTATGCCATCATTGCATGCCAACATTGAATGCAAACATTGTATGCCATCATTGCATGCCAACATTGAATGCAAACATAGTATGCCAATATTGTATATCAACATTGTATGCAAACGTTGTATGCCAACATTGTATGCAAACATTGTGTGCCATCATTGTATGCAAACATTGTATACCACTATTGTATGAAAACATTGTATGCCATCATTGTATGCCAACATTGACTGCAAACATAGTATGCCAACATTGTATACCAACATTCAACGCAAACGTTGTATGCCATCATTGTATGCAAACATTTTATGCAAACATTGTATGCCATTATTGCATGCCAACATTGAATGCAAACATAGTATGCCAATATTGTATACCAACATTGTATGCAAACGTTATATGCCAACATTGTTTTCAAACATTGTAGGACAACATTGTATGTAAGCATTGTATGCCATCATTGTACGCAAACATTGTATACCACTATTGTATGAAAACATTATATGCAAACATTGTATGCAAACATTGTTTGACAACGTTGTATGTAAACATTGTATGCCATCTTTGTATGCAAATATTGTATACCTTCATTGTATGCAAACATTGTATACCACTATTGTTTGAAAACATTGTATGCAAACATTGTATGCCAATATTCTATGCAAACATTGTATACCATTGTATGCCATCATTGCATGCCAATATTGAATGCAAACATGGTATGCCAATATTGTATACCAACATTGTATGCAAACGTTATATGATAACATTATTTGCAAACATTGTATGCCATCATTGTATGCAAACATTGTATACCATCATTGTATGCAAACATTTTATGCAAACATTGTATGCCATCAAGTTATGCAATCATTGTATACAACTACTGTATGAAAACATTATATGCCAACATTGTATGCAAACATTGTTGGACAACATTGAATGTAACCATTGTATGCCATCTTTGTATGCAAACATTGTATACCACTATTGTATAAAAACATTGTATGCCGACATTGTATGCAAACATTGAATGCAAACATACTATGCCAACATTGTATACAAACATTGTATGCTAACATTGTATGCCAACATTGTATGCAAACATTGTATACCACTATTGTTTGAAAACATTGTATGCAAACATTGTATGCCAATATTCTATGCAAACATTGTATACCATTGTATGCCACCATTGCATGCCAATATTGAATGCAAACATGGTATGCCAATATTGTATACCAACATTGTATGCAAACGTTATATGATAACATTATTTGCAAACATTGTATGCCATCATTGTATGCAAACATTGTATACCATCATTGTATGCAAACATTTTATGCAAACATTGTATGCCATCAAGTTATGCAATCATTGTATACAACTACTGTATGAAAACATTATATGCCAACATTGTATGCAAACATTGTTGGACAACATTGTATGTAACCATTGTATGCCATCTTTGTATGCAAACATTGTATACCACTATTGTATAAAAACATTGTATGCCGACATTGTATGCAAACATTGAATGCAAACATACTAAGCCAACATTGTATACAAACATTGTATGCTAACATTGTATGCCAACATTGTATGCAAACATTTTTTGCCATCTTTGTATGCAAAAATTATATACCACTGTTGTATAAAAACATTGTATGCCAACATTGTATGCAAACATTGAATGCAAACATAGTATGCCAACTTTGTATACAAACATAGTATGCCAATATTGTATACCAACATTGTATACCATCACTGTATGCAAACATTGTATGCCATCATTGTATGCAAACATTGTATACCACTATTGTATGAAAACATTATATGCCAGCATTGTATGCAAACATTGTTTGACAACATTGTATGTAAACATTGTATGCCATCTTTGTATGCAAACATTGTATGCCATCATTGTATGCAAACATTGTATACCACTATTGTACGAAAACATTGTATGCCGTCATTGTATGCCATTATTGTATGCAAACAATGTATGCCATCATTGTATGCAAACATAGTATACCACTATTGTACGAAAACATTGTATGCCATCATTGTATGCAAACATTGTATGCCATCTTTGTATGCAAACATTGTATACCACTATTGTATGAAAATATTGTAGGCCATCATTGTATGCAAACATTGTATGCCATCATTGTATGCAAACATTGTGTACCATCATTGTATGCAAACATTGTATGCCATCATTGTATGCCAACTTTTAATGCAAACATAGTATGCCAACATTGTATATCAACATTGTATGCAAACGTTGTATGCCAACATTGTATGCCATCATTATATGAAAACATTGTATACCATCATTGTATGCAAACATTGTAGGCCATCATTGTATGCCAACTTTTAATGCAAACATAGTATGCCAACATTGTATATCAACATTGTATGCAAACATTGTATGCCATCAAGTTATACAATCATTGTATATCAATATTGTATGAAAACATTATATGCCAACATTGTATGCAAACATTTTATGCCAACATTGTATGCAAACATTGAATGCAAACATAGTATGCCAACATTGTATACAAACATTGTATACTTACATTGTATTCCATCATTGTATGCAAACATTGTATGCTAACATTGTATGCCATCATTATATGCAAACATTGTATGCTAACATTGTATGCCATCAAGTTACGCAATCAATGTATGCCACTATTGTATGGAAACATTATAACCCATCATTGTATGCAAACATTGTAAGACAACATTGTATGTAAACATTGTATGCCATCTTTTGTATGCAAACATTGTATAACAGTATTGTATGAAAACATTGTATGCCATCATTGCATGCCAACATTGAATGCAAACATTGTATGCCATCATTGCATGCCAACATTGAATGCAAACATAGTATGCCAATATTGTATATCAACATTGTATGCAAACGTTGTATGCCAACATTGTATGCAAACATTGTGTGCCATCATTGTATGCAAACATTGTATACCACTATTGTATGAAAACATTGTATGCCATCATTGTATGCCAACATTGACTGCAAACATAGTATGCCAACATTGTATACCAACATTGTACGCAAACGTTGTATGCCATCATTGTATGCAAACATTTTATGCAAACATTGTATGCCATTATTGCATGCCAACATTGAATGCAAACATAGTATGCCAATATTGTATACAAACATTGTATGCAAACATTGTATGCCAATATTCTATGCAAACATTGTATACCATTGTATGCCATCATTGCATGCCAATATTGAATGCAAACATGGTATGCCAATATTGTATACCAACATTGTATGCAAATGTTATATGATAACATTATTTGCAAACATTGTATGCCATCATTGTATGCAAACATTGTATACCATCATTGTATGCAAACATTTTATGCAAACATTGTATGCCATCAAGTTATGCAATCATTGTATACAACTACTGTATGAAAACATTATATGCCAACATTGTATGCAAACATTGTTGGACAACATTGTATGTAACCATTGTATGCCATCTTTGTATGCAAACATTGTATACCACTATTGTATAAAAACATTGTATGCCGACATTGTATGCAAACATTGAATGCAAACATACTATGCCAACATTGTATACAAACATTGTATGCTAACATTGTATGCCAACATTGTATGCAAACATTTTTTGCCATCTTTGTATGCAAAAATTATATACCACTGTTGTATAAAAACATTGTATGCCAACATTGTATGCAAACATTGAATGCAAACATAGTATGCCAACTTTGTATACAAACATAGTATGCCAATATTGTATACCAACATTGTATACCATCACTGTATGCAAACATTGTATGCCATCATTGTATGCAAACATTGTATACCACTATTGTATGAAAACATTATATGCCAACATTGTATGCAAACATTGTTTGACAACATTGTATGTAAACATTGTATGCCATCTTTGTATGCAAACATTGTATGCCATCATTGTATGCAAACATTGTATACCACTATTGTACGAAAACATTGTATGCCGTCATTGTATGCCATTATTGTATGCAAACAATGTATGCTATCATTGTATGCAAACATAGTATACCACTATTGTACGAAAACATTGTATGCCATCATTGTATGCAAACATTGTATGCCATCTTTGTATGCAAACATTGTATACCACTATTGTATGAAAATATTGTAGGCCATCATTGTATGCAAACATTGTATGCCATCATTGTATGCAAACATTGTGTACCATCATTGTATGCAAACATTGTATGCCATCATTGTATGCCAACTTTTAATGCAAACATAGTATGCCAACATTGTATATCAACATTGTATGCAAACGTTGTATGCCAACATTGTATGCCATCATTATATGAAAACATTGTATACCATCATTGTATGCAAACATTGTAGGCCATCATTGTATGCCAACTTTTAATGCAAACATAGTATGCCAACATTGTATATCAACATTGTATGCAAACATTGTATGCCATCAAGTTATACAATCATTGTATATCACTATTGTATGAAAACATTATATGCCAACATTGTATGCAAACATTTTATGCCAACATTGTATGCAAACATTGAATGCAAACATAGTATGCCAACATTGTATACAAACATTGTATACTTACATTGTATTCCATCATTGTATGCAAACATTGTATGCTAACATTGTATGCCATCATTATATGCAAACATTGTATGCTAACATTGTATGCCATCAAGTTACGCAATCAATGTATGCCACTATTGTATGGAAACATTATAACCCATCATTGTATGCAAACATTGTAGGACAACATTGTATGTAAACATTGTATGCCATTTTTTGTATGCAAACATTGTATAACAGTATTGTATGAAAACATTGTATGCCAACATTATATGCAAACATTTAATGCAAACATAGTATGCCAACATTGTATACAAACATAGTATGCTAACATTGTATGCCATCATTGTATGCAAACGTTGTATGCTAACATTGTATGCAAACGTTATATGATAACATTATTTGCAAACATTGTATGCCATCATTGTATGCAAACATTGTATACCATCATTGTATGCAAACATTTTATGCAAACATTGTATGCCATCAAGTTATGCAATCATTGTATACAACTACTGTATGAAAACATTATATGCCAACATTGTATGCAAACATTGTTGGACAACATTGTATGTAACCATTGTATGCCATCTTTGTATGCAAACATTGTATACCACTATTGTATAAAAACATTGTATGCCGACATTGTATGCAAACATTGAATGCAAACATACTATGCCAACATTGTATACAAACATTGTATGCTAACATTGTATGCCAACATTGTATGCAAACATTTTTTGCCATCTTTGTATGCAAAAATTATATACCACTGTTGTATAAAAACATTGTATGCCAACATTGTATGCAAACATTGAATGCAAACATAGTATGCCAACTTTGTATACAAACATAGTATACCAATATTGTATACCAACATTGTATACCATCACTGTATGCAAACATTGTATGCCATCATTGTATGCAAACATTGTATACCACTATTGTATGAAAACATTATATGCCAACATTGTATGCAAACATTGTTTGACAACATTGTATGTAAACATTGTATGCCATCTTTGTATGCAAACATTGTATGCCATCATTGTATGCAAACATTGTATACCACTATTGTACGAAAACATTGTATGCCGTCATTGTATGCCATTATTGTATGCAAACAATGTATGCCATCATTGTATGCAAACATAGTATACCACTATTGTACGAAAACATTGTATGCCATCATTGTATGCAAACATTGTATGCCATCTTTGTATGCAAACATTGTATACCACTATTGTATGAAAATATTGTAGGCCATCATTGTATGCAAACATTGTATGCCATCATTGTATGCAAACATTGTGTACCATCATTGTATGCAAACATTGTATGCCATCATTGTATGCCAACTTTTAATGCAAACATAGTATGCCAACATTGTATATCAACATTGTATGCAAACGTTGTATGCCAACATTGTATGCCATCATTATATGAAAACATTGTATACCATCATTGTATGCAAACATTGTAGGCCATCATTGTATGCCAACTTTTAATGCAAACATAGTATGCCAACATTGTATATCAACATTGTATGCAAACGTTGTATGCAAACATTGTATACCACTATTGTATGAAAACATTATATGCCAACATTGTATGCAAACATTGTTTGACAACATTGTATGTAAACATTGTATGCCATCTTTGTATGCAAACATTGTATGCCATCATTGTATGCAAACATTGTATACCACTATTGTACGAAAACATTGTATGCCGTCATTGTATGCCATTATTGTATGCAAACAATGTATGCCATCATTGTATGCAAACATAGTATACCACTATTGTACGAAAACATTGTATGCCATCATTGTATGCAAACATTGTATGCCATCTTTGTATGCAAACATTGTATACCACTATTGTATGAAAATATTGTAGGCCATCATTGTATGCAAACATTGTATGCCATCATTGTATGCAAACATTGTGTACCATCATTGTATGCAAACATTGTATGCCATCATTGTATGCCAACTTTTAATGCAAACATAGTATGCCAACATTGTATATCAACATTGTATGCAAACGTTGTATGCCAACATTGTGTGCCATCATTATATGAAAACATTGTATGCCATCTTTTGTATGCAAACATTGTATAACAGTATTGTATGAAAACATTGTATGCCATCATTATATGCAAACATTGTATGCCAACATAGAATGCAAACATAGTATGCCAACATTGTACGCAAACATTATGTGCCATCATTGTATGCACACACTGTATACCACTATTGTAGGAAAACATTGTATGCCATCATTGCATGCCAACATTGAATGCAAACATAGTATGCCAACATTGTATACAAATATTGTATGCCGTCATTGTATACAAACATTGTATGCAAACATTGTAAGCATACATTTAATGCCAACATTGTATGCGTTCGTTATATGAATATAATCTTTCGTTATGGCTTTGTTCTTAAGGCGTGTACATTTTTCCTCTACGCCCGGCACTCTTTACCCAGGAGTTACTCTTTCCTTATCGAGATTTCCGAAGTCGAGCCTTAGTGCTCGACTGTATAGATTGTTTTTGTTTTCATCGCGTAGGGCAGCCATGTTGGTTCGGGCCTTAGGCTCATCTTCGGAGAGCAATCCGCACTCGGAACACCATACGTGCGTATCGTCATCAAACTCTAGTAGGGCCGACGATCTATCAACACGTGGTCAATTTGGTTACAATTGACTCCATCAGGCGGTACCCAGGTGGCTTTGTAGATATCTTTACGTGGAAAACTGAGACTGGTACTCGCAACGACGTTTATGAGGCTGATGTTATTAAATTTGCCTCGCACGCGAAGAGTGCATAGCCTTTCGTTTATTGCATTAAATTCATTTTTTGGCTGAGTAGGAAGCCTTCCCCGAGCACATAGTGTGTTGGGTGACCGCTGTAATGTATGTCATATTTTTTTTCTGCAAAACGCTATTCCCTGGACATCTGATCTTTTGAAGTGATGTTCTGTCATCTTTATATGTGGCCAGGACATCTGATTTATCTGTTATGCAGGTTGAGCTCTGTACAGCGTTTATACGTTCCATGAGAAAATACTTAAATCGTTAGGCGGTTGCCTCTGTTTGGTTTGTCGTCGTGTAATCAGATCAATTTCCAAAGATTGTTGCCGGTTTCTGAGTTTTTTTATTTACGGAAGAGGTTACCAGCTCCAAGCCAACCCTTAGGGATTGAAAGGTAAATTTCTAATATTATTTGTTAAATGTATGACTTAGTTAACTCTAACGACGAAATGCACTTCAATTATTATATACATATGCATTTGCAAAATGAAATACACATACACACTGTTCATAAATTAAAAGATCTTCTCAATCTCAATCTCTCACTTATTTATGATGCTGTAAAATAAATATAATTTTTTTCGGTTGACATAATTGTTGACAAATTAATACAAAAAATGGTAACAAATTACTAAATCAATAAACTGTTTATTGCGACAGTAATTTGGAGTTTACTGAAACCAAAATCAGAAAATTAATAAAGTTATTACTACCGCAATAAACTCATACATTGTCGCAATAAACCTATACATTACCGCAATAAACTTGTTTTCAATTCACAACTCGTGAGCATTAATATACTAGTTTATTTTGGCAATAAAAAATTTAGTAAAAATCACAACTGCGATTAAAAAAAACATTGCATTTTAATAAACTGTTTATTACCACAATAAACATGTATATTAATGTTCAAATATTGTAAATTGATTAAAAAGTCTACTGCGGCAATAAACTGTTTATAAATAATGCCTAATGCCATTCAAAGAATAGAAAACTTTAATAAATCATTTATTGTCACAATTAACTATTTATTGGCCCAATAAACTGTTATTAATAATCCAATTTAGCATTTCAAACAATAGTCAGTTATAAACGTTTTGTTGTAGCAATAAACTATTTATTGTCATGATGGACTGGTAATTGATAATCGAAACTGCCATTTCAATGAAACAATAATTTGTTAATAAACCATTTATTGCCAAAAAGAAACCGTTTATTAACGCGATAAACTATTTTTGGGCGCAAACAACTATTTATTGCCACAATTGCATATAAATTGCATAGAATTCTATTTCTTATGCAGCAAGCGATTTCAATTATTGTTTGATGAATCAAACAAAGTGTTAAAAAGTTAAAAATAGTAAGGAAGGTTATAAAGTTTTAATTAATACAAAATATTCAAAAGCATCACGAACAGTGGACAATCACAATTCTAATAGTAAGTATTGTATTTTTCTTGCACTTGAAAAAGTCTGGAACATTAAAATTCCTTTTTTTAATTAATTTTAGTTTGGGAAAAAATGGTTTATTGAGAAATTTTTGATATGTATCTATTAATTTTCAATTTTAAAATGGTTCACAAAACAACACTAAACTTTTAATAAACAATTAATTTGCGCAATAAACCATTCATCGCACATAAGAAAGCATTCATTGTCGAAATAAACTATTCATTATAGTTAGAGCCGATTTTTCCATCTCCATAAATATAAACACCCAGTTAACTATTTGAGGAAATAACAAGCAACCAGTAAACAGCTGCATTTATTTATTTTCTTGTTTTCCATAGAAAATATATAAAGACTTGCCCTTATTATTTTTAATTTTTACTTGAGATTATGGGGCCTTTAAGTACGGTGACCATATTTCTCGGAGCAAAACCCGGGACATAAATTTGAAATTGAAAAAAAAAATTATTTTTTATTTGATAAAAAATAAAAGAAAATCTAAATTAGAAAGGAATATAGAATCACTACCTGAACCTCTCGGTGTTGCTAGGGTACACTATCAATTTTCGATTTTTACCATGTGAGTGACATTTTTGGTATTAACTCCGGTTCTAGACATCGCACAGCAAACAGATTTCTTATATGCGCTCACCAAAAATGCCATAAAATCACCTAAAAATTTCATCCAAATCGATTGAGCCGAAAAAAAGGAGTTCGCGCACAAACATAATTTGGATCATAATCATGACACAAAATGCTTAGAACTACAACAAAAACTTTAAATTTAATTTGTTTTTAAATTCAGAATTTGTTGTCTATGAAAATTAACATAAACCACAATTTATCGAGGGGATCATGGTGGTATTTTTTTGCTAAACAAAATTTGTTGATGATTTATTTGTTTGCTCTTAAAAAATATTTTTTAAATTTCTGAGATTTCAAATTAAAGGTTAATTTTAGCTTTAACATAGCTCTGTGAGTTTCACATTTAATTGTGTTTTTCTTTTATTCAAATACTGTTTATTACGGAAAAAACTATTTCGACTGGCAGACTCATGCCGAACTCGGAAATTACTAAAATGTTTATACTTTTCTTCTAAGAATGCTCAAAAATTTCTTTCCATTTATCGGTCACAATTTATTGTTGTACTTCCAGGGTTTTCTCGGAATTTAGCCGGGACAGGCGAGCTAAATACGGGACTGTCCCGGGAAATACGGGACGGATGATCGTTGGTCATCGTGACTATAAGGCAAGTTTAGGGTTCGTGAATATAAACAAAATTGAGATAACAATCAAACGTGACATTGCGATCATAGAGAAGTCTAAAAAAGTTAGTGGCAAAAAATGTCTGTCTGTCTATCTGTCAGTATATATAACGAGCTGCAGCCTAAACGGCTTAAGCGATTATCTTCAAATTTAATGGATGTGATTCTTTTGGCATTCCCCAGTGAGGAAATTGAAATTTTATTTTTAGGCCTAAAAATAACGGTACCTGCCTGCCATAAGACCGTTTAGGAAAAGCTTATTTTTCTCTAAAACGGCTTCAACGATTTTTATGAAAACTTTTGATAATTTTTTGTTAGTTTGGATATTATTTGATGAGAATTAAATTAACGAGAAAAGTCTACTAACGGTACCTTTCATAACAGAACATCACTGGAACATCGACGGTATGTTTTATTGCTCCTCTTTTTTCTACCGTTATTTCTATATCCATTGTTCTAGAATCTAGAGAAATTTGAAAACGCCTAGGTAATTTTTTTTATTTGTTTTTAAATGAAAGGTATTTGAGTGCAAAATTTTGCATTCTTTAATATTTTTTTTTTAATTTTTAACTAAAGTTGTTAAATAAAAACAATTTTATTTAAAAACAGTTCCTTCGATTAAAAAAAAATAACATTGTTTCACATTTTTATAGAAATAAAATGGCGTTTAAATTTTTCTGCTGAAAACTCTTTTACGTGTTCGAACAATCAAAAGTCACAAAAATCGAATAAAAACTTTGAAACTCTTCTTATATTTATCAAATTTTATTCGACGCAATTTATTTTTTGTTTCATTCGAAAAAGTAAACGATTTTTCTTGTACTGGATGCGATATCAATGTAACTCTATTATCTGCAATAGCACGTCTTAAGAACGATATGGATTTTTTTAATATTAGATACTTATTTTTTTTAACCAACTGTATTACTTTTTTTGCCAAAAACTTGATAAGGTTCGGTACAATCCTCATATCATTTCTTATGAAATTGACGAAAAAGAGTTAGTTGAATTTTCTTTAATATCATTTAAAATTGTTTGTCCACCAATTAATTTAATTAGAACTTCAACAGGTAAAAAAGATTTAAGAGTGAGAGAATATTTTTCTTCTTACCATCATTAAATGACTGCTGGCACGTTAATTAATTACATTGGTTGGATCCATACAGTCTTTTAAAAATATAAAACAAAAATAGAAAATGGATTTCATGATTGACGACGCCGACGTCATCGATGACATCATTCCCTTCAAGCAGGTCGTCGAACAGGGAGCATCGGTGGATCAAGGAGTGTTGAGAGCGAAGTATATATCCCAGTCCATATGGAAAATACGGATGAAGTTGATGAAATCTCGGTGCTTTTAAAAAAGCTGGAATCAGGAGGAATTGATCCAACATTTCAAAGGTTGGTGATTTTAGTTGAATTTTCTATTATAAATATATATACAATATTTTTAGTACGACACCCGATGTTTTCTTTTATTTATATGCATTTCTACGGTGTTTAAGAAAAACGTGTTAGTTCCAAAATTTTTCTTTTGTCTGAAACTGAAATAATTTTTTAAAATATATCGATAACAATAATTCTCTTTCTCTTTCGTTAGCTCCAAAAAAAATTTTTTTGTCTGAAAGTGAAATTATTAAAAAAAAAATAATTTTTTAAAATACAAAAAAAAAATAATTGCTATTATTCGAAACATCACAATATAATAAACAAAAAACAGCAAATGCCTTGAGAAAATAGAATAACTTTTGTATCATAAGCATATCAAAAAAGTGCGTCATTAAATTTTTTGTTTTTTATTTTTGAACATAAAAAAGCTTTATACACGCTTATCACTTACATGAAACACCGTTCTGTAGAGTAATACTCTAACCAAAGAAAACTGTTTTTTTTTTGTTTAAAATTAAGACGTTGATATAAATATATTGACAAAAATTGAATGCCACCACTTGCCAAAACTTTTAAGGCCTTTAAAGTGCTCTACTCTCATAACGTTTGGAAATAAAAAATAAAAAAATTAAGGATATGGAGAGAATCTTTTGAAAAGCCGCTTTTTTTATATTCCCGGTCAAATGTTGGTATACTTGACGATAGTCCAGGTACGTCCCCAAGATCGTCCCCCTACCCTACTTCCAGTCATTCATTTTCGTGAATACATGATTTTATGATTATACATTTAATAAACTATTATACCGTTCAACCAAAATTTTTCTTTCTTTAACTAAAAATTCGTATACATTTCAGAAAAAGGTTACAAAGAAAAAATAACAAGAAAGTACATTTAGCATTAGAAATTTAAAAAAAATTATATTAAATATTTTATTACTTTATATATACAAATAATTTAAATATTTATAAATACATATATCAATAAATAAAACATTTAATATTTAATTAAATTTTTTATCAATATGTTAACTGTGGTAAACTGAGTTATTTTCGGCAAACAACTGAGTTAATAGAGGTTAATAAAGTGAGTTTATTGTGCCAATAAATTGAGTTAAGTGTTCCAATAAACTGAGTTAATTGCGCCAATAAACCTAGGTCACTGAGTCAATAAACTGAGTTCACGGTGCCGATAAACTCTATCAATAAACTGTTCATTGCCAAAATCGACAAATTAAATCAATAAACAATTTATATAATTAATAAACGTTTATTAATTTCAATAAACGGGCATCTATAAACTTGTTGATTGAACGAGTTTAAAAAAAGCTTCTGTCCACAATTAACTTTTTTAGTAAAATAATATACCTCAGGAACTTTCTCTCTGCTACCCGCTTCCTAACGATATTATGCCGTCTACTTCATTTAATTCCTCACTTTATGAGAAGTTCGAACTTATTGCTTTATCTACCCTATCTATTAAAATCAGTTAATACTCATATTTATAATCAAGATACAATAGTCGGTAGTTGTAAGGACTTCTCTTAAATCTTGAGTAACCATCATACACCAAATACTTGAAATTCGACGCAATCCAGATAAAAGTATTCAACGGTTTGTTGAAACCTGGACCATTTACAATAATTGGAACAAGCCAATAAAATAATTTTTATTTATGTGTAAGATAATACTCTCAACCGATGAAATCAAAATTATTTATATTGCCTCAAAATATGCTTGGATGCTCACCAAAACTTTGAAACCATTTTTAGATAATCTGTGTGCGAATTTTTCCAGGCACCTTTACTCTCACAATTAAGGATAACGAAAATTGTTTCCCTTTGTCCTCGCACTGAAATCGTTATTGCGGGCGATTTCAATGTACACAATTCCAATTGGTTCCGCTATTCTGGTCAGACAACACCCGAATGAAGGTATGTCGAGCTCTTTGCTGGGTTGCATCACCTTACTCAACTGATCGATGTGCCAACGCGTATACCGGATGTTGCCGGGCAAGCCGCCCATACTCTTAATTTGTTTCTAACTTCTCGCCCTGATTAATATACCATTAGTGTAACTTCTCCATTTGGCACTTCAGACCATTGTGTCATTTCAACTAATTTCTTATCCTCCAGCCATCCAGTTAAAGAAAAACTTCCCACCACTTCCAATACGAGAAAGCCAACTGGGCCGGCCTGAAATTTTTTTTCCGAATCTTTAACTGATCACTGGTCAATGTCCTCGATAGTGACATTGATGCCAGTGCTGAAATGATCACAAATGTGATTCTTCTAGGGATGCGTGGTTTTATCCCTAACAGAATAAAAAGCATCAAACCTAAAGAAAAGTGCCGATATATTTCTGAGTGTAAAGACGCTATCAGGCTCAAAGAAGTAAGTTTCGGATCTTACAAAGCCAATTAATCCGAAAAAGCACAAACAAGCAATGAACTCATGCAACTCCGTTTTTGAAAGAACCAAATTTTTGCATGACCAAAAATTACGGCAAAAAATTCTGCAGTGTCCAAATTTTTGGTCATTTGTAAAATAATATTAAAAACTCCTCAACATCTTCGGTTCCAACGCTCATCGACAATAACCAACCAATTGTTTACTCTTCAGAGAAGGCAAACTTGCTTGCCGCCCATTTCGCTGCCAGCTCGACTCTGCCTCACAGCAACGTTGCCCCTCCTGTACTTAAGAATGTAAAATTTTTCCATGGGACAGATTTTTTTTCCGCACTTGTACAGTAGCAAGAGCAAAGTCACTGAGTAGGCTTTTCCATCGCTCCTACTCTTCTGGAATCTTTCCTAGAAGATGGAAAACAGCATTTGTCCAGCCTATCCCTAAGAAAGGTGACCCATCCTTCCCCTCCTCCTACCGACCCATAGCACTAACATCCCTTCTTTCTAAGGTCATGGAAAGGCTGATTAGCAGTCAGCTTAAGGAATATCTCGAAGATCGAAAGCTTCTCCATGACCGTCAGTATGGCTTCCACAGCAACCGTTCCACTGGTGATCTGATGGCATAGCTCTCTTATCGAAAATTGTTGCTATTGGGATCGATGAAACTCTTGTTCGTTGGATTAGAAGTTATCTTCTGGACCGTTCAATACAAGTTGTATTGGACGGATTCAAGTCTGATTCCCACAAAATATATACTGGTGTGCCTCAGGGCTTGGTTCTGTCTCCGAATCTTTTCCTCATTTTTTATAAATGATCTTCTGTCTTTTATTTCTAATCCACTTAACTGTTTTGCTGACGACTCTACCCTCAGCTTTTCATATTCGTTCGATAATTCACGTCCTTCGCCATCGGACGTACAATTGCAACAGTACAGTATGTCAAGCTCCATACCATTGTCCATGAATGGCACTTGCATCGAAAAAACCGAAAAGCTCTCAGTACTCAGTATGTGTGTCAACGACGACCTCCGTTGGAACGACCATATATTTAAAATCGCCAAGAATGCTGCTAAGTGCTAAAGTTTTCTGTATCGGTGTAAGAAGTACTTTTCCCCATCTGATCTGGCTACAATTTATAAAGCGTTTACACGCCCTAAGCTGGAGTATAACTCCCGCGTGCTTCACAAACATCGCTTCACCTGCTTGATAGAATACAAAATCGAGCGTTAAGATTGATAGGAAATAAAACTGCCGCTGAAACATTTGCCCCTTTCAAACAACGACGCAATGTTTCATGTCTTTCCTTAATTTATCGTTTCTTTTATAAGAAATGTTCACTCGAATTAGCCAGTTGTTTTCCTCCCCTTAAAAGTTTCTTCCGAAATACCCGAATACTCATCAGTTGAGTCCAATTTCGGACGTACAGTGAAAAATAGGGATTCTTTTTTTAGATGAACAACACGACTTCGGAATAGTTTGCCCAGCGAGGTTTTTCCTTGACATTGCAATCTGAAAGCATTCAAAACCAATGTTAATCGTCAACTACCGTCCCTCCTTCCACAACCTTTCCATGCTCGCGCAGTGTGTTAAACATAATAAGGGCAACACAATCCCTTGTGTGCGTGTTCAGTTATAAAAAAAAACCGTTAAGATGTAATTTGAAAATTCAAAATTTTTTAAACTATTAAAAAAAATATATATATATTTAAATATTATCATCAGCTGTGTATTAATAGACTCTAAGAAACTGCATACCAAAATCTCAAAAAAAAAAAAATTCAAAAAAACTAAAAATAAAAAACAGGATTTTATCAAAACCAGTCCTACAATTTTAGAAATATTTTTTTTTTCAAAAAATCATCAATATTTAAGCTTATTGTTCTAGTTTTGGCACTTTTTATAAGTTCAGACCGTGCGATTTTTCTATGCAAATGTTATTTGTACATAAGAGCAACTATGTGCAACATAGTCGTGTCCATTTTTTGTATTAATCATCGCGTGGCCTTTATAAAAATAATAAAATTAATTAGATGACTACGTAATCATTTAGGTAAGACATAAAATCAATACTTAGAAAAAGAAGAGATAATGCAATAAGAATAAGAATTTAATATTCATTTGCTATACAGTTTAGCTTGTAATTCATAGAAAATAATAAATACATAGAGAATGGACATATACATGTATATACAGTACATAAATGTATGTATGTATGATATATATATTTAATGACTTTCTTATTTTGCTTGAACACTAATCCTTCTTATGGTATTCCGAATAATATTATTTCTGAGAAAACCTAATTTTCTTCATCCAAATGGAACTAGACCAAGCTTTTTTCAATTACCCGCCTGCTTCTATTTATAATATTACTTTTGAAGGTATATTTAACGAATATTACATATAAAAGCTCCCTTAGGAATTCCAACGGCTTAATACAATTTTTTTAAATCATTTTCATCTGTTTGGTATGTGACATTTTGTCCTTAGTAATCCTTAGATTTTCTTTTCGAAATCAGGTAAAACATTAATACATATTTTTTGTTACGGAAAAAGTATTCGAAAATATCACCACTTTTTTCTTGGATATACCCTTATATCTACATATATATATATCAATTCAACACATTAGAGCCAAATCATAAAATTATCTTTTTTGTGTAATAAGAAAGAAAATAATAAGACTTCTTAACCTTCCTAGCTTTAATATGTGTTTGTAACAAAACATGAGATTTTCAATGAAAAAATCATTTCAAAACTATTACTTTGGGATTTGTAGGACCAGTTTCTTCAAAATCGCAAGTTGAAACAAAACGGCTGGTTGAGACCAACTGCCGGTTGGAGTCATCTGGACCCATCGAGGAGGTCACGCAGTTTAACTACCTGGGCAGTTTCATAGCACTCGATGGCGGAACGGACCTGGATGTAAACAATAGAATAAACAAAGCCCGTAGCGCATTTGGAATCCTTTCTCCTATGTGGAACTCCAAAATATCGCTACGCACCAAGTTGAGACTCTTCGAATCCAACATAAAATCTGTGCTGTTATATGCTTTAGAAACATGGAAATGCTCTGCAATCATCTCGAGCAGGCTGCAAGCCTTCGTTAACCGTTGTCTGCGGTACATTCTGAAGATCCGGTGGCCGCAAACCATATCGAACGCTGAACTGTGGAATAGGACCGGACAGAGAAAATTGGACGCCGACATCAGACAACGGAAGTGGCGTTGGATAGGCCATACACTGAGGAAACCTGACGACAACATAGCGAAGCAATCCTTCGAATGGAAACCGAAAACAACTTGGAGGTCATCTGTTTTGGGGGAAGCTCGATTTCAAGGTTTTCAATCGTGGCCACAGCTAAGGTCAGTCGCGGCGAATCAGGACAGATGGAAGGATCTTGTTGCTGCCCTATGCTCCAGGTGGAGTTGAAGCGCTGCATTGCAGCCGGATAACATATATAAGGCAAGTTATGAATTTGTAAAAAAAAAAAAGATTCTAACAATCATACATGATATAACGATGATGGAGAAACATATTTGAGTTACTGGCAAAATTCTGTCTGTCTGTCCGTCTGTATGGATGTATATTGAACTACAGCCTAAACGGTTTGGCCAATCGTCTTCAAATTAGGAACATAAGGTTGTTTTGACATTCTACAGAGGTCTTTTAAATTTTGTTTAGCTCAAATATTAACGGTACCTGCCCTATAACTGTCCACGAATTTTTATTAAAAAAAAATGGGCACAACTGGATCGCACGTACTTGCTTTTATGTGCCTAATTATATTGGAAAGCAAGATCTTTGACAGAAACAAGTAACATTTATGTTGAAAATAACACAGTTTGGAGTTATACAAAGTTTTAAAACCACAATACAATTACTGTGGCTTAAATCTTATTTGACTGGAAGAGTTCAAGTTGTGAAAATTAAAAACTATAAATCAGATGATATAAATGTCCCATCAGGTTTCCCCCAAGGTAGTCATTTGGGACCACTGCTTTTTCTTCTTTTTGTCAATGATATTCCCACTATCTTTCATGATTCACTCTGTCTCCTTTTTACGGATGATCTGAAACTTTATCGAAAGATATCCAGCAATTCAGACTGTAGCCTTCTGTTAGCCGACTTGGATAGATTGGCCACTTGGTGCAAGGTCAACTACCTTGACCTTATAATTGCTAAATGTCAAGTTTTATCCTGTCACAGGAACCATAACCCAATTATGTTTGATTACGGCATCTATAACATTAAATTAGGAAGGGTGGCGCAAAAAAAAGATTTGGGTGTTATTCTTGACGTTAATCTGTCATTTCATCCTCATTTTGATTATATGATCAACAAAGCAAATCAGATGCTGGGTTTTCTTAAAAGAAACACCAGAGAGTTTCCCGTTGCATCAGAGAAGCTAATGCAGTATGCTCTATAATTGATTTCAATACGAATTATTAACCTTATTTAATTTTAGTAAAAATTATTTAAAATATGTAACGCATTTATTTATTTACTTTACTTATTGAACAGTTGCGTATAAATTTAAGTGTATTTATTGTATAATATTCATACCCACCTACAAAAATGTACATATTCCTATTTAATAAGTCTGTAAGAGATTATGACTCTAATTGATGAAAAAAAAAAAAAAAAAAAAACAATACTTAACAGTATTTAGTAAAAATGAAGTACGCCACCACACGTCTTAAATAACAAACAAATTATGAAAAAAGTATTTCAAGAATTGTAGGACGGAATTTGATAAAATCTTGTTTTTTATTTTTAAATTTTTGAAAAAAAATGTTTTATTTGTTTATTATTTTATTTTAATTTTGGTATGCAGCTTTTTAGAGTTTATTAATATACTGTAATTGTAAGATTTAAAATATTTTTTTACTAATTTTAAAAACATTGATTTTTAAAAAAAAAATTCAAAAAAATAATTTTAATTACCTAGAAAAAAAAGTTATTCAAAATTTTGATATACAGACTTAATTTGGCTACCTAGATCTTCTTAAATATAAAATTTGATAGAAATCCAAAGAACATAACCGAGAAAGCCAAACATTAAAAAAAAACCGTTATATGAAAGGTCCCGTTAATAAACTTTTTCCGTATATGTGGTTCTAATAAAATGATAGCCAATCCAACAAAAAAATTCTCCAAAATTTTCATCAAAATCGTTGGAGCCGTTTTCGAGAAAAATAAGCTTATCATAAACGGTCGTATGGCAAGTACCGTTATTTTTAGCCCTAAAAATTAAATTTCAATTTCCCCTTTGAGGAATTCCAAAAGAATCACACATACCAAATTTGAAGGCAATCGCTTAACCCGTTTAAGCTGCAGATCGATATACACGCGGACAGACAGACAGACAGACAGACAGGCGGACATTTTTTGCCAATGACTTTTTTAGGCTTCTCTATGATCGTAATGTCATGTTTGATTGTTATCTCAATTTTTTTTTATATTCACGAATCCTAAACTTCCCTTATAGTCCCTATTATCGCAAGTAAAAATCAGTGTACTATTGTAGGTGTAGATTATTTTTTGGTGAAAAAAAAATCAAGATGGTGGGCTAAAAACGTTACCTCCCATAGAACCGTTTTTTTCTTCGACTTTTTCGAAAACTGGTCATCCGATTTCAATAAAAATTGATATCAAGCAAGATGTTGGTAGCCTAAGTAATTTTATTTTTAAATATTTTCGACAACTTTTTTTGTATTTTTATTAATTTTCTTATTTTTTTTTCAAAAATCAATATTTTTAAAACGGGTGGATGGATTTTTGTTAAAATTTTGTTTTTAAATGTAAGTAATTTTGGGTTTAAGTTTGCATTCTTGAATTATTTTTTATTAATTTTTGAAAAAAGTTGTTAAATAAAAACCGTTTTGTTTAAAAATCGCTCCTACGTAAAAAAAAATCACACTTTTTCACATTTTCTAAGGAAATAAAATGGCGTTTAAATTTTTAGACTGTAAAATATTTTACGTACTTTTTTCAAACAATCAAAAGTCAGAAATATCGAATAAAAACTTGAATATTTTTCAAATTTTATTCGAAGCTGTGACCGCACATAAGAGCAAGTACGTGCGTTCCAGTCGTTCAATTTATTTTAAATTGCATTGCATCTTGCATGCCATGGATAAAGCATTAAACAAAAATTCAAAATATTTGTTTATCCCTTTACCTTATCTTTGCAGATATATCCACATTCATTTCTATTGCTGGAGACATTTCTAGCTAGTTATTTCAAAATATATGTCAGGCAATTCCAACGTGGAACACTATTCATGAGTGCCCTTCTGTTCTCTCTAAACAGAAACTATTGAGAACAACTGGACACGACTGGGTCGTACGTACTTGCTCTTATGTAAATAATCACGTTTGAAATAAAGATCTTTGATAGAAACAAGTAACCCGTTCTGAACTTATAAAAAGTGTCAAAACCACAAAATTTTTTTTAATTTTTTGGTATGCAGGGTTTTAGAGTTTATTAATAATAAACAGGTGATCATAAAAAAAAATTTGATTTGGTAGTCTTAAAAATAAACAATTTTCAAAAAAAAATAAATTGCTGGACTGGATCGCATGTATTTGCTCATATTTTAGCCCACCATATTAAATTTTTTTCCACCAAACTATAATGCTTACATACGGTAGTACACTGATTTTTTTTCATAAGAATTCTTGGAAGCGTTTTTGAGAAAAAAAAAGCATTTACATAACGGTTATATGATAGAAACCGTTAATTTTTGACATAACAAAAATTGAAAAACTCCGCAGAATGTCAAAATAAGTTCTAAGTTTGAAGACGATTGGCCCAAGCGTTTAGGCTACAGTCCAAAATGTATCCGAACAGACAGACAGAGAGACAGACAGACAGGCAAACAGACAGGCAGACAGACGGACAGAATTTTACCAGTAACTCCAATATGTTTCTCTATCATAGTAATGTCATGTTTGTTTGGTATCTCTAGTTCCTACTAGACTACACTAGGAAAATTATTAGAGGACATACAATTCGAGAAAAATATTATTTTATACTTTAGTGTTCAGAATGTTTTGTATACTTTGAGTGTGGTTGATATCGAAATCGTTTTCATTCAAAACCTTTGCAAGTTAAAGCAACTAGACCCTTTTTCCAATTTTTACTCGCTGCAGGCTTTTTCAAGTATCATACAATCTGTGCGTTTTTCAGCATAATTCTAATTAATATTAAAATTTAATTTTTATTCTTTTTTGTAATTTTTTTTTTAATTTTTCTTTTTAACTTTTTTTTTAATTTTTTGAAAATATTTTTTTTGAAAATTTTGATTTTTTGTTTGAAAAAAATAATTTTTTTTTGAATTTTTTTTTTTGCAAAATTTTAATTTTTTTTTTGAAAAATTAATTTTTTTTTAGTTTTTTTATTTACGCATTTGAACCCAAAATCAAAAATTTAGCATGGGTACAAAAATTGGACAGGCTAACAAACTGGCAAACTGGATATCTTAAAACTCCGATAAGATATCAAATTAATTCAAATGCATTTATAAAGGCTAGTAAGTATTTCTTTTAAAAATAAAGTCCTAGACAAAGTTTATATCATTAGTAATATCAGCGCAAATACCGTTAACATTTGTCAAGGTACACCTAAGTAAGCCTTTCCTTAAAAAAAGTAAAGATAGGGCTTTATCGTAAAACGATTTTTTTCTTATAATATACCCAAGAATTATGCCCTAAGCTCCTGAAAACGAATTACGGGACACCCTGTATAGAACAATTTTTGAAAAATGTATTTTTAAATCTCCAACCTAGTGCATTAAGTATATAATATGTATGAAAAACATAATGTTCCTTTCCACTTTTAAGTTAAAGTTAAAAGTTGGTGTTAAAATCTCTTTTTTAGTTAATTAAAATCTTAAAAAATCAAAACTTGGCTTTTATTTTTTGAGAATTAAGAACAACATTGCATTTCGAAAACCCAAATTTGACTTAATGAAGAAATCAATTTTGTAACGAAAGAAAAAAGGAAGGGATGTCTTTACAATAAGGTACGACACAACATTTTTAACTTCAACGTTATTTTTCAATGTTTTTTTACTATTCTGTATCTTTTTCTTGAAAACTTCCCCTCTCATTTTTGACTGCCTCGATCTTTCATTCAATTCACTTTGTGAATCCTCCGTTATGCTTAGACCTACTAACAGAAAAAGAATTTTGTTTGTAAAAACAGTGTTTGTGCTCACTATGATTCATGCGTACTTTTTTTTAATATTTTGCAATAATGAAATATAATTTTGGGGTTTACTAACGTTTTCAAAAAACTTTACTAATTTGATAAGAATCATTTGCGGAGCCAATAGATCGCATAGTATAAACAACTCCCGGTTCCATAAAATGCATACATACTTTTCAAGGAATACCAAAGCTTAATATTGCAATTATAAATTCTAAAAAAATATTAAAGAAATAATTTAATAGGTACCACAATTTAGTTTGTTGAACACTTTTAAAGGAAAGCTCAAAAATTGTAATATTTTCAACTTACATTATAAATAAAACACACCAAGAACCATTCCAGACACTAAAACAAAATGTCTGCCAATAAAATTTTATGCCGACCCTCCACCATCACCGGAAAAAAATACCTAAGATGCCTTCCTCATGACTTTGATAACCTTAAGCATTATTCATTATTAAAATAGTACAAGGCAAATTTTTTTCTTGGAAAACCTTTAATGATAAACTAGAAGTGTCCTAAATTATGGCAGCTCATTTAATTTATAAGAAATTCACGCTTATTATTGTCCCCATTAAAATAACACAGAACCATCAGGGGCACTGCCATAATTTATCAAGTCAAAAGCTACCATTTACCTGCTTATAGAGGAGCATTATAAAATTAACTTAATTTTTCTCACTCTTATACTTCTTAGCCTTAAGGCTGCTGTTAAAATTATGGAAATTAATTGCTCTTTCAACAGGTCTGCTAACGTTTACACAGAAGACTCCGTTAGGTTGAAAGTAAAAAAAAAAAAATTCAACGGAAAGAGGTATGAAGATTATTAGCGAAGTTGGCAAATTGGATCATTTAAGAATGGTACACAGAACCTTTTGCTATTTTTTTTATGTCTGTAGTCACTTATTTTAATGAAATAATTTTGAAAATTAGAAAGCCAAATTCCTTATGTTGGGATTTTTTTCTGGACTTCACCTTTTATTTAGGGGGATAATTTTTGAGCTTAGTTCTTGTATAACAATATTTTTTCTTCGAGATTTTTTTACGTGTTGTTGGTTTGTATTACAAAAGCAAGCGATGCTTTAAGAAGCAAACGAAATTATAAACCTGCTGAAACTTTTTCGACTGAAAGAAGTATCGGGTTTTTCACCAGGGACGCTACAAAAGTAGAGCAACAGGGACAGCAAACGACGCCATATTTCTTGCCGCTCTTTTGGCATTTCTCTTCAATAAGGTTTGCCATTTCATTATGGAGAGATATACGAGCCAACAACGAGTCGAAATTACTTCCGAAATTCGGAGTCAGTGGCCTCAACGTTAAGAGCGCTGCGTCCAATTTATGGTCGTCATAATCGTCCTAGCAGATCAACAATTGAGCGTTTAGTGGAAAAAATTTAATCCACAGGCACAGTACAAAATGTCTTCGTGCCAGTGAGACAAAGAAGTGCCCGTAGTGTCGAGAATATTGCTGCAGCTGAGGCTTCAGTTGCAGAAAGCCCAAATGTGTCTCTCACACGTCGTTCTCAAGCGTTGGGCATCTCTGTGACGTCCTTACAAGATTAAATTGACGCAAGAACTGAAGCCGCTTGACCACCAGAAGCGTCATATGTTCGTGATTGGGCTGAGCAACAACTTGAAAATGATTCGGATTTTCATCGAAAAATCATCTTCAGCGATGAGGCTCATTTCTGGCTGAATGGCTTCGTTAATAAACAAAATATGCGGTATTGGTCAGGCAGCAATCCACACGTACTCCATGAGTCATCATTGTATCCCGAAAAAATTTACATCCTCTATCCTGAAACATCCATCAATGCAACTAGCAGAGTTAGAGAAAGAGCTGGAAGTAAAACTGGAGCCACAACAACAACTCAAAAGCTTGAACTTATGGCAATCTGTGGCATGAAAATAGAGATCGGTATCAGATTTCATGCATCCTAATAAATTAAAAAACATAACCTTGGTTTTTGAACTAATTACTAGTCTATGTTCAGCAAACCAAATTCTTAATAAACTCAGATCCCAATTTAATTCAGCTGTGAGATTAAGGGAGCTGTTTGAACCAAAACTAAAACCCACGTCATCAGCAAAAGCCGTCAAGCAACCTTTAAAGGGCAATCTAAACAATGAATTTATAAATATTAGGAAAAGAATAGGCCCTAAAACAGATCCCTGTGGAACTCCCAAATTAATTGACCTAAATTCACTACTAATATCCCCTAATTTAACTCTTTGTTTTCTTTTTTTCCAAATATGAACCAAACTTCTTGTGATCTAGCATATCAAATGCCTTTGAAATGTCCACAAATAAAGCTGAAGTACACTTTTTTTGTCGAGGCTATTGAATATTTGAGAGCAGAAACGAAGCAAATCATCCTCCGTAGATTTGCAACTTTGAAAACCAAACTGAACGTCACTGAAAAACTTTGTTTCATCTAAAAAACTAACAATCCTATTTTTTACACATTTTTCAAAAACCTTACTTATTGACGGTAGTAGTCAGATCGGCCTATAGTTCGATAATTCATTTATTGCACCTTTTTTAAAAAGAGTTAAGATCTAAGCACATTTGAGAGCTTCAGGGAAAATACCACAAAAAATACTTTTATTAAAGATGTGTGCCAAAACATCAGTTATAAAGCAAGCGATATTTTTTAAACATAAATTAGAAATACAATCTATACCAGAAGGATTGGATTTTTTTGAAGTGCCAATTATTTTAAGAATCTCAAAACCAGATATAGGCTCAAGCACAAAGCTTTGCCTTAGAGAAGGTTCACCTCGATTGCATACAGAACTGCAAGGAGTGTTCATGTGTGAGTCTGAAGAAACTGGAAGAATATGCGAAACTTTCAAGAAATGTTCATTTCAAGCATTAGCTAAGCCAAACTTATCATTTTTAGCTTTCCAAAATCAATTTTCGTTGCTAAACTGGGAGTGGCAGAATTACAGCTCTCATTATGCAGCCCTATATCAACAAGAATACCAGTCAAGGAATGATCAGTGATTTCAAGGTCAAAAACACATTTTTCACGAGAATTCACTAAAGAAAGAGCAAATCTTCTATATAAATGATCTAATAATTTTCCGGATCTCGGTTTGGTTACCTCTTTAATGAATAAAACCAGCCCATGTGAAGCTAAAAGATCGCAATAAGTTTCAACTTGTTCACAATATTCAAGTAGATCTACATTAAAATCACCAGTAATTATAAGATTTTCTGATCTTTTGCTATGCAAAAAAGTTGAAAACTCTTCCATAAAAACTCCGAAGGTAAACATATGAAGTCTATACACACATAAGATCACAAAAGTTGTATCATTGATTTTAAAATTAGTTACATCAGCAACATCAAAATCTTGTTTTACGAAGCATCCAATACCTCCAGAAGTATAGTTCTCATTTGAATTTAAATAAAACTTAAAACCGGGTGGATCATAATCGCTTTTCTCATAATTATAAATCCAGACTTCTGAAAACACAACAATATCCGGAATACACATAAAAGAATTAAGATGTGTAGCTAAGCATGCAAAGTTTTCTCTTAAGCTTCTAATGTTCTGATGAATAACAAAAAGCTTGTTCAAAGAGTAAGATTTGTTGATAAAAATTGAATTAATTAAATTGAAGGTAGAAAAATCATAGTTTGATTCATTTATAGCATTCATGATGAAAAAATAACAAAAAAGAAAAAAAAATTACTAAATTAGTGTAATATCATTAAAAGGTCTTATTACAATAACTTCAACCTTCAACCTTTCGCAACAAAATGTTGTTATTTTTATACCACAAGAATTTATACTTCTTTTGATTTTTAGCCTCTTTTGTTTTCATGTACAGATTTCTAGCATACTTTGTAAGAGCATCATTGATATAAATATTACGCTTTTTCTTTCCGCTGCCGCTGCCGCTTCCACTGCTACCATTTTCAAGCTTTGTTAGTTTTTGACAAACAACTCTCAAAGACATTTCTTCATTCTCGCTCTCAAATGATGCAGTAGTTTTAGCATGTAATTTATACCAAATAGGTATAGTACTATGACATCTGTGTGGTTCAACGTTGCACCATCTCTAATGAAAAGATTCGGGTGCTTGAGCAACAGTGTCTTCGCAATTGTTTCGGACTCTATATAGAAAATCAGAGTCGGAGTAAAAACACTATTATCCCAACGATGTTCTTAAGAACGTGGCCAATACAAAGAGGATAATTAATTAAGCTCATTCGCGGACACGTTGTAAGGTCGATGACCTCAACTTATGGAAAAATCTTAAGGGCTTACTACCCCTAAGATGAATATTTTGAAAGTACACGTTTGAGTGGTTTTATCAACTTTATAGGCTTTCCTATACTTAGAGAGTCGAGGGCTGATTCAGGTTAGATCGGCGATTTTGTTGATCTACCACGTCGGCCGCAGATTAGGCGATATGAAGTTCCTTTACGACCGAGACAGTCGCTGGGAGCGAAGCAGAGAGCGCCTCAGCGCGGTTCAGTAGGGCCGTACCTGTTTTCGATCGGAAGGAAGCCATTTGATCAGGTCCACCAGGTTTGGTGGCTTAATTCAAATTAATACTACAGTCGACATCGTTATCGCCTACATATATAAGTTAGGTAGGCCAATATAAATGTTAATTTTGCCTTCAAAACAATTATAAAAAGAACCTTTATGTAAGTAAATAAGAAAGTTAAAGCTGTCATCGTTACAAACATATTAGATATAAAGATCAGTGAATGTTTCAAAAATGTATCGTTTTTATCTTCATAGTAGATTTTGAATCATATTTGAAAACCAATAACCGTATTTTCAAAAAAATACATTTTAACATACTCCTCAAAGAAATTATTAAAGAAGAAAATAATTCAAGAAGGAATTGAACCTTAATGATACACTAATATTTCAAACATCCAATATCGCCTACTTTTTTCCTGTAGATATCAGGTGGCAGAGGTTTCCTTTTTTTTTTTGTTCTTTACTTCGAAAATAAATATTCTTTGCCTATAATGCAATCAGAGCAAAGATACCTATGTATATCTTCACCTAGTCGTTAATTCCTTTATACTTCCTACTAACAAAATATAAATAAAACCTGGATACCTATTTGAAATCCAAGTTAGATATGTGTCTGTCATTTTACCTTCACTTTTTCTACCAAATTGCCATTACATCCGTATCCGGTGCCAACGAAGGTCGTTAAAATGCGTATGTCACAGTTTGATGGATTATTGACGACTTCTTAATGTATCATCAGGGTGTTTCGTGTGAACTTATTCTCATACTTCTGGAATAGAGGTTGATGTTATATAACATATGTAAGTATGTGTGCGGGCGTATAACTTTTTTTGTTTAAATGTTTCCTTACAAAAAGTACTGCTATACATAATTTAAGTTGAAGTTTTCTCGGTGGAAAATTATTTAGCCTAGAAGGAAAATCTATAAGGAGCTGAGCAATAATCACCCACAGTATTGACATCGTAGACGTAGAGGATCGAGGTTGGCACGTTGGCCGGACGGCATATTTCTTAAATATTCATAAAGATAAACATGTTTTATGTTTGCTTCGAAGTTATTTTATTTTTTCCGTTTGCAGCATTAATAATCGTTAATAATGCTATTGGTATGTCAAATCTAATATGTCATCTGAAAATGTGTTTCTATGAAACACATTCTTGATTTGTTGGAAAATTGCTTTTGTCCCATGCTACCTATGCTACCTATGTATGTATGTATGTATATTCACATACCAAGTAAAATTCACACTTTGTTGAAATCTCAATTGAATATGGCGAATACCATTCCGTAAATTTGCAAACAAATTTCACGTTTCAATTAACGCCGGCAGCTAAAACAGATGACCGGGGGCATATCATTTGCCCGTAATTAGAGGTTGCAAGCAAAAGGTTGCATATGAAGTGTTTTATATGTACTACATTAGAAAATCTACATGCACTCAATTTTGAATTGAACTATCGCTTGGTAATCAATTTTGGGGTAAATATTGCCAGACTATGTTTCAGTTTGGGAGCAACTAACCGAGTGTTTGCAGACCATGCAATCTGGGATCGTATACATTTATAGAATTTTTATTATACACATATGTACATTAGATGACATGGTCGAGTAAACTGTACGTCATTATTCGCGTTCAATAAATTTGTCATTAGATTGATTAAACTAAAACATGGTTTTCAAAACATAACTTAAATTTTAAATGAGTGGACTTTTATCAGTAGAGTGCCAAATTAAAGAGTGTGTACTAACCTCTTTAAGGCAGTAGCATATGTACACATATGTATGTACATAGGTCTGCACCCATGCGTCAAAAAGTTAATTAACTTAAAATTCTTACAAACAAAACGAATGTTTTAAGCAGAATTTAAGAAAGCTTTAAGATATGTACATAATTAACTTACAAAATTTGAGGAAATTTCAGTAAAGCTTAAACACGAAAATGCATAAGATTTGAACATGTAAACTGTAAGTTGTAAGTTTCAACACTAAAATTCCTTTTGGAAAAGCGATATTTTCTGAAAAAAAGCCGACATATCTCACAAACAATCCCGAAAAAATCTTAACTTTCATGCAACAAAATTGTATATTTTTGTGCAGCAAAAAAAGTTAAGCAATTCAAATAATTTTTTCCTCTTTTTATGTGAGGAATTTTATTTTATAATTTCCTTCGTTATGGCAGATATTTTTCGAAATTTTTTTATAAAGATGATTTCCTAAATAATTATTTTAATTATCTTTGAAATATTCCAAATAAGGGATATATAACTAAAAAAAACAACATTTTCGGGAGAAAGAGTGGAAAAATGTGATCCTTTTCTTATTCAGAGAAAAGTTATTTCTCGGTAAACTGAGAAGGGTTTAAACATAACCTTTTATTTTCATTAAATTATCTCAGATTTAAAGAGTTTTGAGAAGGTAAAATTAAAAAGAAATATTTGGACATATTAAGGCAAAAAGAAGATAAGATACATATACAAAATCCAGATTACATAAGATTTTGTGGTTTTTTCTTAATTAATTTTTGTTTGCAAAAACAGCAAGAATATTTTTTGTTGGTGCCACCGTAACGACCCCGTCCTATAGTTTATAAATATCAAAGTTCGACTGCTACTATATGTTTCCGTTAAAACCAGGACCCTATTTCACCAAACACTTTGCAATTTTTCATGTTTTTGCAAAGTAAAAAGGATTAGCGTTTCACCAACTAAAAACTTAACTTTTCATTTTCAGTCGTACTTTGAAACACACTTTTTAGCTTCAATCAGAACGAATCAAGAAATGGTTTCCTTCGTTCCCTGTCAATATTCTTAATGTTTCTCAAAAGTATACCTCAAATAAAATGCTTTGCAGCATGTATCTTAGTATCAGGAATATTTTCACGGTGGCGCCATCTAGATATTGGGTAGTTTAGAAATGACCATTTTTTTTATATGAAAAGACCATCTAGTGTTTTTAATTATCCACCAAGATCCATATGGATAAAACGATCCAGATCTAGATCCAAAGCATGCATTATTTTGTATTAAATTCCTATTACAATACTGCCATCTGTTTTTCAGAATTAGTACTAATTCTTAGATCTTGAAATAAATCCAGATATAAAGCAGGATTTAAAATAAATTGTTATTGACAATAAAACACAGCTAATGTGTCTATGATTATACCTAAATACTCTTTTCCATAATAGCTTTTTCAATAATTTGAATCGTAAAGCAAAGAAAAGAAAGAAAGGAACCGATTGAGGCGCAAAAAAATAAAGTGGTACTGAACATTTCAATTTGCATCCACTCTTCTGGAAAAAAATGTGTTTCGGCACTCCATTCTCTTGAATGTATTCCTTTGTTTAATCTTTCAATGGAAATCCAACCATGGATCGGAGCCAAAGATGGGCGTTTATAAGAAATTGCAGTTCGTTACCGTAAGACAAAATTATAAAGATGAAGACGTCGGACATGACAAAGCAATAAAAGTCTAAATATACAGTTGTTTCTGCATTCCTTGTTTGATTTTGTAAGTCATGTTGCGGAGGAGAACTGTTATTACCAAGAATAAATGAGGCTTTACGTGCATATGCATCTGCAAATTTGAAGAAAAATAGAACAGGACACTAATATATGAGATAGAAAGTGTAAAAGGCTTCCCATAAATTTACTATAACTTTTTGACATTTGGCACATTCGAGTGCTCCATTTCAATGCACTTCAAAATATCGAGTAACAAAAATAAGAAAAACAAAAAATATTCTGTGCTAAAAAAATAAGATATAGTATGTAAATCTAAATTCTAATACAAAAAAATTGCGGAAATAATTAAGTATGCTGAAAAAAATATAAGTAACGGCCGCAAAAATACAATTAGTTATATGTGCCATTTTCAAAGCACGCTATACGATTCACACAAATTGTCAGCGCACTTGGGCAAATTTAAAATGCATGCATAGGTATTTCAAAGCGCACACAAAACAAACAGGAGTAACATCTTTCTGACCAATATCGCTTATATCAATCAAGGCAACAGTTTTCGAAAAACTGCTCCTGAAAAGGCTTAGTAAAATAATAGAAGAAAGAACACTAATTCCGAGCCATCAGTTTGAATTTAGACATTCCACGATAAGCCAAGTGCATCGAATTACGGATGTTGTGGAAAAAGCACTTGAAGAAAAACAAGTATGTTCGGCTCTATTCTTAGATGTTTCTCAAGCCTTTGAAAAGGTTTGGCAACTTGGGACTTGAATGCAAACTGCATAGGGACCCTCCAAGGCAGTACTACGAAATACTGATATCCTACGTTACGAACCGACTCTTTAGAGTACAATACGGCCAGACTTACTCGGAACTAAAGAAAATTGAAGCCGGTGTACCACAAGAAAGTGTCCTAGGACCAACCCTGTATTTGTTATATACAAGGGATATTCCAGTGGACAACAACGCCATCATGGCCAACTTTGCTGGTGATACTTCAATATTGGTGCCAGATAAGTCAGTTACAAAGGCTACTCAAAAATTGCAAAATGGAGTCGATAAAGTTAATGATTGGACGCAAAAATGGCGCATCAAATTAAACGAAACAAAGTCGACGCATATAAACTTTACCAACAAAAACATTAACAATGTTCCAATTTTTATAAACAGTATAGCAACTATACCACCAAATACCTTGGAATGACTTTGGATTCAAAGCTTAATATAAATAGAACATCAAAAAGAAAAGAGAAGAAAAAAAATGTATAGAAAAATGCCCGCGCAGTGTGTTCTACATTAAAAGGGAAACACATAATCCCTTGTGCGTGCGTTAATTATTAAAAAAAAAAAAATAGAAAAATGTACTGGATACTAGGAAATAACTCTGACCTATCTATCCATAACAAACTAATGTTATATAAGCAAGTACTGAAACCAATTTGGACATATGGAAGCCAACTATGGGGTTCAAAGGGTTCAAAGAATACAAATGCTGAGCCCATCCAAAAATTGTAAAGCAAGGTCCTTGTTGGAATAATTAAAGCTCCTTGGTATACTATAAGAAATAGCGATCTACATCGTGACCTTCAAATTGAAATGGTTACAGAAGTGGCTAAAAAACACGCTGTATCAAACAATAGTCATACCAACTCCAAGATGGAGATCGTCTTAAATGTACGAAACAATGTTCGGAGATTAGGAAGAACCCATCCTCGAAAAGCTATGTGAGAAATAGAGAAAAAAAATCATTTGTCGATCTTTCATAGATTGGTCCTGATTCACCGGTGCTTTTAGTGCGGTAAAAGTCCCACACTACTCGGTACCGATTATTACCGAGTTTCTTTTGAAGATTTACATCAGTAAGAAAAAAAACAAGAATAAATGAAGGTGGTTTTTAGTTTGTTAGATTCTGTTACTAATCTAGTGTGTGTTTAAATTATACGAGCATAAGATATACCATATACCACATGGTTCAAAGTCTTTTGTTTCCAATTCTTATTATCTCTTAGACTAAGATACTTATTCTTTTTTTATACTTTTCTGGTCTTATATATCTATTCTTGGAGCATATAATTACCATTGTTTCAGAAAACCGCATTTAGAAATTGAATATGTACTTCAAAACCCTTTTTGTGACTTTTTTGTCAATATTTTTTCTATTATTCTTTTTTCTAATATTCTTCAATATTTTATTGCTCTTTAACAGTTCGATATTAATATTTGCCGTACAATACAAACTTAGGCTTGTCTTCACCTACGCACAATAATTTTACTTAAGTACTAGATTTTTCAAAAGCAACCATTCTCATTATGCTTGAACTTCAAATGCTTATCTAGATCATAGTGCAGGATTGATTATTTCTTTTGGCATTGCAATATCAATCTCCGAAAACATACACTTAAGTATACAAGTTTCTTCATAAAAGATAGATTCAATGTAAACATCAAATTTTCAATCATTTTCCTATACGTATATATCCTTACAAAGCAAACGAAATATCAATAAAATTCTCAATGTCATTTGATGACATTTACACGAGACCTTCTTTTTTCCCCAATGAGTGATTTTAGTCATCCGTTATTAACATTGACAGTTACCTTTATGAGGTTCATGTTAATTACTTTCTGAAGAGGATTATTGTGCTCGCAAAATAATATTGGCAGTCTCAAGGACCTCATAATACAAGGATATCCAATGATGGGCACTCGAAAAAAATTTAAATTATTTGAGGTAGAAAAAATTCCCATTTCATTCATTTGAAGCAAGTGAAGCATATCTAACACTTTTTATGGTAGCTGGTTTGATTTATTTAATTTCCATCTACATGGAAACACAAATTTCCATCTTGGAAGAGTCTTCGGTCAGACATACCCTTATTTAATCTAATTTCAATAACATCATTTAACATTATTCAAATGTGAAAGGTAAATACAACTGGAGTCTAAATGTTTGGGAGTTAGTACCTATTATTGTGAATGAGCAAGAACTGAAAGTAATAAAAAATATCTCTATTTAGATAGAAATTCAAGTAGATGTTATATGTGTTCATAGTCAATACAACCTTAACGCAATAAGCTAAGAAGCTTTTACATAAATAAAGTGGCAACTGGACATTATGAACATTGTTAAATGAATAAGAAAGATATTAAGACCAATTTTAATAAAATAGACATCCACAGACAGAAAAAAAATCGTACAGATGAAAATTTGATAAAATAAAATAATATATATTTGTATAAGTACAGGGTGGCTGATGAATATCGCTACATTAAGAAACTTAAATAAATTTTTTTTTAATGCATGGAATTAATTTTTCTTTTATTCATGTTTAAGCTCTTTTAATTTTATTGAGTATAGCTTGATTAGTTTTAAAAATAATGGCATTTAAATTATCAGTTAGAATAATTTTTTCGAAATTTGTTCTATAAAGGTACTTCTCTAAGCTATTATCCCGATTTCAATAAAATTTTGCACACAGGAAGTCATTTATAATTCAATTAATATCGCATTTCAAAATTTTCAAAAACTTTTTTTTTCGATTTTTTAAAAATCTAAAAAAAAAATTGGTTTTCGAAATATTTTCAAAATTTTCAAAAACTTTTTTTTCGAATTTTTAAAAATCTAAACAAAAATTTGATTTTCGAAATATTTTGAGAATGGGTTGATTGAATTTTTTTAAATAATTTTCCCAGATAAAAACTACAGATTGCCTTATAATGACATAGAAAAAAAATTTAAATATTTTTTCGAAAATTTTTTCAAAAAAACCGACTTTTTAAAAAAAAACTTGTTGAACGATTTTCAAAAAATTTTTTCTTCGATAGACATTTAGTTTTCAAATTTGATTGCATACTTTGTTTTTCCGAGAAAACTCTGAAACTAATTAAAAAAAAAATAAAGAATTTTCTAAAAAAAAATATTTTTTTTATTTTAATAGACGTATGGTTTTCAATCTGGCAATACTTTTTTCGGAGTTGGTGTTTTTGACAGCTGTCTCTTGATTTATGCTCAGTTTAGTTTGCGATTTCATAATGAATAGAATTACTCCTGAACAAAGTTTGCAAATTGTGCAAATTTATTACCAAAATAATGGTTCGTTTCGGTGCAGCAGAGTATCAAAGAAGACCCAAATGAGTCCATCCGCCATCGCGGTTTGCAGGCTTACAAAATCCAACTAGTCACACGCTCGGTGAATGGGCCCAAAACGAAATGGCCACCGATCCCGATTTTCACAAAATTTGAAAATTGGGAAAATTGGGCCTCGGCTGGAATTTATTCGAGCCAGCCACGGCGGCCACTTCCCCGAAATAATTTTTAGAACATAATGAAAACCCTTATCTTTATAATAAAGCTAGATTCTTGGCCATAACATTAAACTATATGCAATTCATTTCTTCTTGAAAACCACACGTCTAAAAAAAATACCCTTTATATATATATATATATATACCCTTTATGTACATACATATGCAGCCAGTAAGCAATTATATAGCATAAGAACTAGTTCATGCGACCCAGTCGTGCATTTTATTTAAATTTTATTCGACGATGTGACCGCACACATGAGCAAATACGTGCGATCTAGTCGTGCAATTTATTTTCTTTTCTTAAGAGGAGGTTTCATCGTATTTCATCCAATCATAATATTTAACTTAAAATAAGACATTAAAGAAACCCATATAAAAAACATTTAAGTTGAACGTATTATATCAAATCACTTTAATGTGAAATGTGCGGTTACAAACCATTGTAAAATTTATAACGAAATAAAAATCTATCTATCTGTGTATCTATCTAAGGTAAATTGTACAAAAAGCCATCCTTATTAAGGTTTAAATCCAATTATATAAATTATAAAAAAAAAAAAAAAAAATAATTTAAATTTAAACTAAGAACTTAAAAATTGTTCTTGTGTATAAGTTCAAAAGCAAAATTACTGTATTTATTTTAGGTAAAAGATTTTTCTGAACTTTTCCCATGCACCAAAAATACATGAACAAATATTTCTTTAAAGTATAACGCATGTTATTAAAAAAATGAATTCCACGACTGGATCGCACGTACTTGTTCATATGTGCGGTCGTCGAATAAATTTAAAAAAATGCACGACTGGGTCGCACGAACTTGTTCTTATGTTAGATAATTGCTTAGTGGCTGCATATGTATGTATATAAAGGGTGTTTTTTAGACGTGTGGTTTTCAAGAAGACATAAAACGCATATAGTTTAATGTTATGGCCTAGAATTTAGCTTGATTATAAAGATAAGGGTTTGTATTATGTTTTAAAAAATGATTTCGGGGAAGTGACCGCCGCGGCCCAATTTTGTGAAAATCGGGATCTGTGACCATCTCGTTTTGGGCCCATTCTTCAAATTCTTTCATTTTTTTAATTAGTTTAAGAGTTTTCTCGGAAAAACTAAGTATGCAATAAAATTTGGAAATTAATGTATCGAGGAAAAAAAATTGAAAATCGTTCAACCAGTTTTTTTAGTCGTTTTTTTTTTTTAAAAAAAAACTTTTCGAAAAAATATTTAAATTGTTTTTTGGTATGTGTATGGAAATCTGTAGTTTTCATCTGGGAAAATTATTTAAAAAAAATTCAATCAACCCATTTTCAAAATATTTCGAGAACCATTTTTTTGAAATTTAAAAAAATCGAAAAAAAAGTTTTTTAAATGCAATATTAAATGAATTATAAATGACTTTTTGCGTGCAAAATTTTATTGAAATCGGGATAACAGTTTATGATAAAACCGCAATTGAAAAAAATGGTTATATGAGAGGTACGATTATAGAATTTTTTTTGAAAAATTCATTCTAACTGAAAGATGTATTGTTGTAAAAAATGGCATACTGAAAATTTTATCAAAATGGTTAGAGCCGTTTTCGAGACAATTAAACTTTTTGTTCAAAATTGTATGGCAGGTACCGTTATTTTTCGACCTAGAGCAAAAATGAAAAACACCCCCGAAATACTACCTAATAAATACTAAATTCCAAGTTTGCAGGAAATCGGTCCATCCGTTTGGGCTGTAGAGGCGCGAACAGACAGACAGACAGGCAGACGGAATTTCCGGCCCCACTTTATTCAGCTTCTCTATTATCGTAATTTCATTTTTGATTGTTAAATTTTTTTTTGCAGAAATCCATAACTTGCATTATAGTACCTATAGTCCGGGAGCCAGGTGAAAATTTGGTCAATCTTTTCCTCTCAAGTCTGGTAAGTGTTGATGAAGAATATTTTACATACTAAAGTACTTGTCCTCAAGTTCAAAGTAATAACATCTCCATGAAACAGGAATTAATCCTGCACTTACTCTCATCTCTAAATGATGATTATTTTTCTGGACCACATGGTATTTATTGAAAAGAATGTGGTACTGTGTTACCCAAACCTCTCGAATATTTGTAAAGGGTCTCTCTTCTGTCTGGTAAATTTCCTTCGTTGTGGAAGAAATCCACAAAAATGGGCTAAAGAATTTTACGATCCTCATGTCACTCTTTCTCTCTGTATTATTGTCATGGCTTTATTGAAACCCCGGAATTGCTTCTCTCCTTTTTCTCTTGGAAAAATAACTGCGCCTCCAGGATTCAAGCGTGACGTGTCAGAATATACATTTTTTTCACTAAATCCTTCACATGATATATCTATATAAAATTGGTCCAAATTTGAACTAATGTAGTTTAATAGCGGATGGTCCAAAATTAAATGCTCTAGGACTTTTATTCAGACCATTTATGAAAATATTGATAAGTTTAGAACATACAAGCGAAAACCACAAGAATAACTTTTTGGTAGTTAATTTTTTTCAATTCATTAAATCATTTAATTCATTTAGTCAAAAATATTCCATTAAAAAAACATAATTTCAAATTAAATAAATTGAAGTGATGGCTGAGACAAACGTATAGACCTAGCCATCTGATAATATGTACATAGTAATTAAAGATACATATAATAGGTACCCTTTTGTTTTCTGTTTTTAAATTGCTCCATTTAGTTTTTAATTAGTTTTTTATTTAAATTTTTTTGCTGAACATAAATGCCTTTAATGAGATTCTATGTAATGAAAGTACATTAAGTCGGAGATTTAATTACGCTCAGTGAAATTATTCAAGGACGAAAGTGATTTTGGGTGACGATGCATCTGATGCATTTGAATGACTTAAATTTGATGCCTGGTGAATTAATTGCACAAGGACGCTTGCTATGATATGCATTTATTTAAATATTAAGAAATTTGACAATATTTAATAATGGAGTTTTGAACTGCTAAGCTATTAAGCTAATTGTATATTTCACATACTTGTATATTTAAGCTCAAGGAATATCTCGAAGAAACCTTTTCCATGACCGTCAGTATGGCTTCCGCAGCAGCCGTTCCACAGGTTATCTGATGGCATATTTTTCCGTACAGTGGAACAAATCTTTACATCGCTTTGGTGAAAGTAAGATTATTTGCTCTTTATATCTCCAAGGCATTTGATAGAGTTTGGCATGAAGCTCTCTTATCGAAAATGCGAGCTTTTGGGATCGATGATACTCTTGTTCGTTGGATAAGAAGCTATCTACTGGATCGTTCAATACAAGTTGTATTTGACGGATTCAAGTCTAATTCCTACAAAATAAATGCTGGTGTGCCCCAGGGCTCTGTTCTGTCTCCGACTCTTTTCCTCATTTTTTATAAATGATCTTCTTTCTGTTACTTCTAATCCACTTAACTGTTTTGCTGACGACTGTACCCTCAGCTTTTCATATTCTTTCGATAATTCACGTCCTTCGCCTTCGGACGTACAATTAAAACGGTACCGTATGTCAAGCTCATTAAACTCCGATTTATACAGCATTGTTTAATGGGGTAATATGAATCGTGTGGAGTTTAATGCTTCGAAAGCTTTTAAGTTGAGCAATGCAGCTGGCTACTTCGAGTGAACATTTTTTATAAAAGTAACGAAAATAAGAAAAGCCATGAAAAATTGCGTCGGTGTTCGAGAGGGGCAATTGTTTCAGCAGCAGTTCTATTACCTATCAATTTTAACGCTCGATTTTGTATTCTTTAAAGCAGATGAAGCGATGTTGACGAAGCACTTGCGCAGAGGTGGGAGTTATACTCGAGTTTAGGCCGTATAAATGCTTTATAAATTGTAGCCAGATCAGAAGGAGAAAAATACTTGTTACACCGATACAGAAAACCTAAGCATTTCGCAGCATTCTTAGCAATCTCAAATATATGGTCGTGAGGTCGTCGTTAACACACATACCGAGCACTGAGAGTTGTTCGGTTTCTTCGATGCAAGTGCCATTCATGGAGAATATGTTTAGCTTTATTCCAGAAGACAGCATTATGTTTTCGAAGCATTAATTTCTACACGATTGCTATTATCGCATTTGACAATGCTGTATAAATCTTAGTTTAATGAGCTTGACATACGGTACCGTTGCAATTGTACGTCCAAAGGCGAAAGACGTGAATTATCGAACAAATATGAAAAGCTGAGGGTAGAGCCGTCAGCAAAACAGTTAAGTGGATTAGAAGTAATCCATTTATACACATGAGAAAAAGATTCGGAGACAGAACAGAGCCCTCGGGCGCACCAGCATTTATTTTGTGGGAATCAGACCTTAATCCGTCTAATACAACTTGTGTTGAACGGTCCAGAAGATAGCTTCTAATCCAACGAACAAGAGTATCATCGATCCCAAAAGCTCGCATTTTCGATAAGAGAGCTTCATGCCAAACTCTATCAAATGCCTTGGAGATATCAAGAGCAATAGTCTTACTTTCACCATAGCGATGTAAAGATTTGTTCCACTGTTCGGTGAAATATGCCATCAAATCACCTGTGGAACGGTTCCTGCGGAAGCCATACTGACGGTCATGGAGGAGCTTTCGATCTTCGAGATATTCCTTAAGCTGACGGTTAATCAGCGTTTCCATGACCTTAGAAAGAAGGGATGTTAGTGCTATGGTTCGGTAGGAGGAGGGGGATGATGGGTCACATTTCTTAGGGATAGGCTGACAAATGCTGTTTTCCATCTTCAAGGAAAGATTCCAGAAGAGTAGGAGCGATGGAAAAGCTTACGCAGTGGCTTTGCCAGTGTGGAAGAACACCTCTTCAGAAGAATCGGGGCTATACCATCCGGGCCAGCGGATTTGTGTATATCGAGATCTTTGAGAACTCTTGCTACTGTACAAGTGCGGAAAAAATTCTGTCCCATGGAAAAATTTATATTCTCAAGTACAGGAGGGTCAACGTTGCTGTGAGGCAGCGAAATGGGCGGCGAGCAAGTTTGCCTTCTCTGAAGAGTAAACAATTGGTTTGTTATTGTCGATGAGCGTTGGAACCGAAGATGTTGAGTAGTTTTTAATATTTTTTACAAATGACCAAACATTTTTACTGCCTTTGGGACACTGCAGAATTTTTTGCCGTAATTTTTGGTCATGCAAAAATTTGGTTCTTTCAATAACGGAGTTGCATGAGTTCCTTGCTTGTTTGTGCTTTTATCCGATTTTTCTCTGTAGGGTTGGCTTTGTAGCATCGGAAACTTAATTCTTTGAGCCTGATAGCTTCTTTACACTCAGAATTTAACCAGGACTTTTCTTTAGGCCTGATGCTTTTTACTCTGTTAGGAATAAAAGCACGCATCCCTAGAAGAATCATATTTGTGATCATTTCAGCACTAGCATCAATGTCACTATCGAGGCAGCATAGTGACCAGTTAAAGTTTTGGAAAAAAATATTCAGGCCGTCCCAGTATTGCCAAACGGTCATGGTGGGCAGTTTTTCTTTAACTGGATGGGTGGAGGATGAGAAATTAGCTGAAATGACACAATGTTCTGAAGTGCCAAATGGAGAAGTTACACTAATGGTATATTTATCAGGGTGAGAAGTAAGAAACGAGTCAATAGTATGGGCGGCTTGCCCAGCAACATCCGGTATACGCGTTGGCACATCGGTCAGTTGGGTAAGGTGTTGTAGCCGGCAAAGAGCTCGACATACCTTTCTTCGGGTGTTGTCTGACCAGAATAGCGGAGCCAATTGGAATTGTGTACATTGAAATCGCCCGCAATAACGCTCTCAGTGCGAGGACAAAGGGAAACAATTTTCAGATAGCGCATCAATTTCGTTACAAGTCGAATTACTGTCGAGATTTGGACTCCTATAAATAAAACAATAATGAATGACATGCTTGCGGACAGTGAATTTGAGCCACAAGAAGTTAAAGTTGCCATATAGGGGAAGGCTCTGGCAAGCAATATCATTTCTAACATATATCACGAGACCATGATGGGAAAAGAGTAATTGCTATTGTCTTTTGAACTGGGTTCCCAGAACACTTTCTTTTCAGGCTCCAATATTGTATTCTTAATGTTGAGACTCTTCGGATTTTTTTTTTGCTCCTTATTTGATTATTTTTGTCACTCCTATTGCCGTGCAACCCATCCTCATTCCAGCTGTAGTCAATATTGTGAAGTGCGTGTTTGCGGTGGACGGCTTTCTGTTTAAGCAGCATTTATGATCACAGAAGGTAGAAACGTTTTCACAACAATTCATCATATGTACATTTGTCAGCGGTTGATATCGTAATGACAAGATACATTGTCATTGGTCACACAAATCTCTTGAACACCAATATTTTTGGCATTCTGATCCTTATGTCCCTGAATAGCGTATTTTGTTGATTTGCACATTAGTTTAATTAAACGGTAACTCACGCATTTGGGCGGTTGATCTTCTCTAAAAAAAGTTTTGAGTGAAGAATCTTTTACCATCTAGACCTGATGTGTCCTATCTATATTGAGCACTATTGTTAGTGTAGGTATTTCGCTTTCACGCTTGGAATTTTTGTTATTTTATTTTGTTCATGTTAGTTTACTTTAAATGTGATTGGAAATTTCGAAAATCCCTTTTGACGTGATAACGGCTTATAAATCGATGACAGGCTACACGTACGAAATAACATGACTCATGCTGATAAGACTCATCACTCATGCTAACCGCGATACTGTGGTTTTTTAAACCAAAATCGATCACATACGTATTCTGAGAACTAGGCGAACATCAGATGTATGTATGTGTGTATGTATGTTGAGTACGTACTTCTAAAGCACTCAACGGATTTTGATGTATTACATGGTAAAAATAGTTTTATCCAGAATATATGGTCTTTTTATAATTCCCGTTATATTTTTAATACAATTACAACTTGTTTTACGATTTTGTGAAAATCTTATTAAAAAATTATTTTATATAGTTTAATCTGAGTGTTGACAAAATTTAATTTTATTTTTGATTAATGTTTGGCAGTTGATCCAGTCATTCGCAAGTAGCAGAAATTTAAGAGGTTCTTCAAACTATATTTTACAATGGAACCTAGTCCAGGGTTACGTCTAGGAGAAATTAAACGAGCAAGTTAAACGGTTTGTCAATAATCCCAGTTTCACAGTCCTCGACAAATAGAGGAACTTCGAACAACAAAGGAACTTAGTCTTGTAGTGATATATCTAAAAAAGTTTAGCCGGGGAATTTTACCTTATATATAAATTATAATCTCAATAACTCCAGAATAGACAATAACTAAGCTCAAGCATGAAAAGCCCGAAGCTTGCCACTATTTTATCACTACTGCACTACAGATTTAAATAGGCCGATCTTTATTTCTCATACTTGGGAATTGATATGATCAACGGAAAACAAAAGGCAAATATCTGTGGCATTTTCTTACTGGAACATGCCGTGAGCGAAAGCAACACATGGGTAAGCATCTTATTATATTAACAAACGTGGTACATAGCAAAGTCAAAGGTTGAAAGATTGTCCCAAGTACTAGAGTAATGAATAGTAAATTCCTTTTTCTTTCAGCAGGGTACCATTATGGAATTTAAAGAGGAAAATCTTTCGTACGTTCCATCCCACAACACCCTCAATTTTTGTTGTCTCTTTTGTATATCATTCGTCGTGTTTTTTTTCAAGTGTTTTATTCATACTAATAAAAAAAAGATCAAAGAGATGACCTGATGAGTTGCAGACATTGTTAAAAGAAGGTAGTTGATTTCTGTCTTTATAATATTGTTACTCTATGACCATAATGATTCTTTCATGTAAAGAATATTTCCTAATACTATACCTATGATTGACACTATGTTATCAAAACTTGGAAGCAAGTTAAAGATACATCTTTCCTTATTGACAAAATCGTAAAAGAGTAAGCTTGGATGCTTAGTAGTCTTTATAGAAAAAATATTCGGCTGATCTAGTATCCGATTTTTCATTTCAGTTGCTTTCTATCAGTTCAACATTTTAAACAGATATCAGTTTCATGATTTTTTTTAAATTGGCTATTTATTTAATACTTCAAAGTTCATGCTTTTATAAATGTTTTTGACTTTTCCTGTTACCACCACACAAGCTCAAAGATCTTTTTGAAACTGAAATTTATCAAACACTACTTTGAAGCTAAGATTAGGTTAGGAGATCGGTTATAGAAATAGTATTTGCTGTCACCTGTCAGGAAACGATAGACTCACATTAGGCCCATTGTAATACTTTATATTATTGGAGAATTTACTGACAAAAAAAAACTACTTTAAACGATGAAGATTGATAATAATTTGTTAACCTTATTAGTGTGGTTATCCAAACAGGATTCTTCTAGATGCAATTTATGTCTCTGGGATAGAACAGGGTATGAACAATGCAGGTTTCTGCATTTCTTCTTCGAACGAAAAATTTTCTACAAAAATCATTATAGAACACCGATACTTGTGGGGTCTATTTAAAAAAAATCTGCGATCTGCTCGAAATGGACGAATTTTCTAAAGAGGTATCCGTTGTGATTGCTTTTTCGTAGGAATCTTCCGATGAAAAGTAATGCGGGGGACGCGATTGTTTGCTTCATTTTATTTTATTCCGCTATTGATTCTTCGAAAGCAAATGGAGTTTAGATTGGAATTCACTTCCGTTTCGGAATTTTTTTCAAACGGATACATTTCCAGGGCAGTATATATAATATGCTTAGAGAAAATAAGCATTTAGAGCGTATTGATAAGAGTTCATTGTTTGTTTGTTTTCGCCACAATATTTTAGGCATATCAATCAATATTTACCTTGTTGGTTTGTAGTTCCTTTTCTGATAACTTTATGTATTTCATGAGATGGCTTACCTTCAGCCAGAGTTTCCTACCCATTTGAATAGGTTGTTTAGATTGTTTTGCATGAGTGCCGTAAATGTTTGAGGATGTTTCATTGATTCAGTAATGGGGACGCCACCAGCCTACAAAAGTCACTTTGAATCCCTCAGCCTTAAGTCTGATAAAAAATTTATTAACTACTGGGTTTCATATGATAGAGGATGTGACAACACCTATAAGGTTCAATTAATGATTATAATATTTATGTAAATAGTAGATTTATTACATCTTCTAGTGAGGTATCTACATTGAGATATACTTCAGTACTGGACTAATTGCTTGATTTCTGAAGTTATTAAAAGGACCTTCAATATGAAGAATGCGTAAAAGAAATATTCTACTAGTATTGATGTAGGGAGAATTCCATAGTAACAAGATCTTTAAGGCAGTTTCCATTTACACTAAGCATGTTTTGCTGTAGAGAAAAAATTAGGCTATGAATCTTGACAGATAGATATAAATCAATATTTCTAAAGTTTAAGAAGATAGGCCTAAGGTTTTTAGATAAACTTGAGAACATTTAGCAACTTTGAGTATTATTACAACTTTAACTTCACTTTATAAGATTTAACAGCGGGTTTATCAATGATATCAACTGAAAATCTTAGAAAAAACTTAACAAATGTAAGATTTCAGCAATTTAGTTATGCGGAAAACAAATAAATCTCGAGGATCTTATTATACTTTCTTTGATAAATTTATTTCCTCTTTAAACTTAGTATTTACTTGCGATTTAGGTACTAAAATGTAAGTTATGGATTCGTGCGAAAAAAAATCTAACAATCAAACATGAAATAACGATAATAGAGAAGTTGAAAAAAGTGGGTCCGGAAATTCCGTCCGTCTGTCGGTCTATTCGCGCCTCTACAGCCTAAACGGATGGGCCGATTTGCTTCAAACTTGGTATTTAGTATTTATTAGGTAGTATCTCGGGGGGTGTTTTTCATTTTTGCTCTAAGTCGAAAAAATAACGGTACCTGCCATACAATTTTGAACAAAAAGTTAAATTTTTTCGAAAACGGCTCTAACGATTTTGATAAAACTTTTAGGGTGCTAATTTTTGACAATAATACATCTTACAGTAATTTTTTCGAAATTTCTTCTATAACGGTACCTCTCATATAACCGGTTTTTTTTTCAAATACGGTTTTATCGTAAACTATTATCCCGATATCAAAAAAATTTTGCACACAGGAAGTTATTTATAATTCAATTAATATCGCATTTCAAAATTTTCAACAACTTTTTTTCGATTTTTTAAAAATCTTTTAAAAAAAATTGGTTTTCGAAATAATTTGAAAACGGGTTGATTGAATTTTTTTAAATAGTTTTCCCAGATGAAAACTACAGATTGCCTTATAATGACATACTCGATTTAAATTTTAATTATTTTTTCGAAAAGTTTTTCAAAAAAAAAAGACTGTAAAAAAAACTGATCGAACGATTTTCAAATTTTTTTTTTCTTTGATAGACATTTAGTTTTCAAATTTTATTGCAAACTTTGTTTTTCCGAGAAAGCTCTGAAACTAATTAAAAAAAATAAAGGATTTTCTAAAAAAAAATATTTTTTTATTTTAATATAGACGTATGGTTTTCAATCTGGCAATACTTTTTTCGAAATTGGTGTTTTTGACAGCTATCTCTGGATTTATACTCAGTTTGGTTTGCGATTTCATAATGAATAGACTTACTCCTGAAAAAAGTTTGCAAATTGTGCAAATTTATTACCAAAATAATAGTTCGTTTCGGTGGAGCAGAGTATCGAAGAAGACCCAAATGAGTCCATCCGCAATCGAGCGCGGAAGGATCTTGGTTTGCAGGCTTACAAAATCCAACTCGTTCAAGAATTGAAGCCGAAAGTCCCTTCAAGCGCGTCACACGTTTGGTGAATGGGCCCAACACGAATTGGCCACCGATCCCGATTTTCACAAAATTTGAGAATTGGGAAAATTGGGCCTCGGCTAGAATTTATTCGAGCCAGCCACGGCGGCCACATCCCCGAAATCATTTTTAGAACATAATACAAACCCTTATCTTTATAATAAAGCTAGATTCTTGGCCATAACATTAAACTATATGCGTTTTATTTCTTCTTGAAAACCACACGTCTAAAAAAAATACCTTTATATATGTACATACATATGCAGCCAGTAAGCAATTATATAGCATAAGAACTAGTTCATGCGACCTAGTCGTGCATTTTATTTAAATTTTATTCGAAGATATTACCGCACATATGAGCAAGTACGTGCGATCTAGTCGTGCAATTTATTTTCTTTAGTATAACTTCTGCCACTGAATTACATTTAAGCGAGTTGATTGTTTGAGGACTACTTTAAAACTAAAGAGAAGACTAAACTCTTTGCTAGCCACCCATTGGGGTTAATACTGTTTTATCCTTGTCTAAGTTCGTTTGAGGGATTGTATGCAGTCTGATCGTTCAATCAATCTTGTTGTATCCGATGTAGTCACGCACGCATTTATATACTTATCGCCATTGTTCGTTCGTTATGTCTTCTGTCTGTAGGGTATATTATTACAGAATCGGCCCAATCGTACATATATGTATATATATAGGTTAACAAAATTATTGTTGATAGAATTCATTAATTACAAGTATTTATTTATAATTTTGAAATGGCTTAATCTTAATTGATGGATGATTTATTTTAATTTCCTTTCCCAACTAGTTTAAAGTTTGATAAAAAAGAACTTCAAATAAATACCACAATAGCTAAATTTAGCAGAACGTTAAAAGAGGCTACTATAAAGCAAGCACAATACTTTAATTTTATTTGTTGTGGACAAATTAAATACTTTTTTTTGTTTTTTTTTTCAAGGAAAATGAATTTCATTTCGTCGTAGCTCAGAATAAATTTGCTAATGAAAAAGTTTTTCCCCAAAAACTTTTTACATTACCCACCTTATATGTTAGCATCATTGTGTGGCACTCTTTTTCCCCCAACAAACACTTAATCACTGTTGGCAAAGCACATAGATTTTATCTATGTTTGTGTGTCCTCTAGTTGAGATGAAAAATAGATTTCAGGATCATGTTCAAATATAATAATTTTCATACATTCTATTTGCCGGAAACACAATGTTTCTGTGTATTTGAAAATTAGAATACAATGGTAACAGAACTTACAGTATTGTATTTTGGATTCCAGTGTTAGTACTTCTCTTTCGGAGTTTAAGTTGCAGTTGAAAAGAAAAAAGAAGATTTTGCTCTTTTCTGTAAATGGCGCTGTCTTACTTACCTATATAGCTATATTTTGTTTTTAAAATATTCGCTTGACTGATTTCGAGTAAATTAGTTGTGTTATATATGAAAGCATGGCTCGGTTAACTGGGGCCAATAACACCCATAAAGTGCTTGTTCAACAAGTGAAATTCAACAATTTTTTTTAAATTTTGTGTAATACGGAATAACAAGTCTGGGAGAACTATAACAATTGTTTTGGTTCTTTTGAATAAGAGTGAAATTTCACAATTTCATTGTTATTGTAAGTGGAAACAAGTTTTAAGAAAAAAGAGGATAAACTTGTATATTAGATAAAGTTTTTTATTTTCGGAACTTACCGCGTTATAAGAAATATTTTCTTATTTATTTCTACCCGACGTTTCGAAAAAGTTTCATACTTCGTGGTCACGGGATGAGACTGACGTTTGATTGCTGTTGTTTAAGTTATTGGTTTTTAGCTCTCGCTCTCAAGTAGTACCGGTGCGTAGATGTTGATGCACTTGGATTGCTTGTGGGTGGTGGTGGTGTACTCGTTCTAGGTTGTTGTTGCGTTGAGTTGATGTATTTTTGGACACATGCAAAGCTCACGACATCGGCTATAGGTTTTTTGATTTGCTTTACTATGGTTTTGCTTATGAGAGGATCCCACGTTGGCGATAATTTTAAGCTAGAATCTCTATTGAAATTTGTATGTTTCCTAATTTCAATTGCTTCTCTGACGATTCTTGGTACATAAAATCTTTCATTTGCGATTGATCTAGCTTGATCAAAACGTATAAAGTGATCTTCGTTGTAGGCCAGATGTTCACATATTGCCGATTTTGTGACAGCGTTGTTTTGGATAGCTTTGATATGTTCGTTTAAACGTGTTTTAATACCTCTTTTCGTTTCACCAATATAAAAAGATCCACAGCTACAGGGAACAGAGTATACACCAGGATTTTGTAGTGGAATTTTGTCCTTAGGCGATCTAAAAATTGACGAACCTTAGTCGGCAGTTTAAAGATGGTTTTAACATCATATTTTTGTAAGATTCGCCCAATTCCATCCGTTATGCCTTTGATATAGGGTAAAAAGGCCCATTTATCAAATGCTGGAGGTAGCGAATGTTTCTGTGAGCTGGGGTTGGGTTTCCAGGTTCTCTGTTTGGAGTTGTAGCCATTCTTTTTAAGTGCAATGTCTATATACTTCAACTCTTGCTTGAGGTGTTCGGGGTCACAAATTTTGTGAGCACGGTTCACAAGAGCCGATACAACCAATGTCAAGTTGGCTGGGTGATGATGTGATGTAGCATGTAAATATCTGTCCGTATGAGTGTCTTTCCGGAACACCGTGTGGCCGATCGAACCATCTTGCTTTCTTATGACTTTAACGTCTAGGAAAGCCAAAGAGTTTTCTTGTTCTCTTTCCATTGTAAATTTAACTTTTTCGTGGATGGAATTAAGATGAATCAGAAAACTTTCTACCTGATTCTCTTTGAGTACGCAGAAGGTGTCATCCACGTACCTTACTATCATAAGAAAGCAAGATGGTTCGATCGGCCACACGGTGTTCCGGAAAGACACTCATACGGACAGATATTTACATGCTACATCACATCATCACCCAGCCAACTTGACATTGGTTGTATCGGCTCTTGTGAACCGTGCTCACAAAATTTGTGACCCCGAACACCTCAAGCAAGAGTTGAAGTATATAGACATTGCACATAAAAAGAATGGCTACAACTCCAAACAGAGAACCTGGAAACCCAAACCCAGCTCACAGAAACATTCGCTACCTCCAGCATTTGATAAATGGGCCTTTTTACCCTATATCAAAGGCATAACGGATGGAATTGGGCGAATCTTACAAAAATATGATGTTAAAACCATCTTTAAACTGCCAACTAAGGTTCGTCAATTTTTAAGATCGCCTAAGGACAAAATTCCACTACAAAATCCTGGTGTATACTTTGTTCCCTGTAGCTGTGGATCTTTTTATATTGGTGAAACGAAAAGAGGTATTAAAACACGTTTAAACGAACATATCAAAGCTATCCAAAACAACGCTGTCACAAAATCGGCAATATGTGAACATCTGGCCTACAACGAAGATCACTTTATACGTTTTGATCAAGCTAGATCAATCGCAAATGAAAGATTTTATGTACCAAGAATCGTCAGAGAAGCAATTGAAATTAAGAAACATACAAATTTCAATAGAGATTCTAGCTTTAAATTATCGCCAACGTGGGATCCTCTCATAAGCAAAACCATAGTTAAGCAAATAAAAAAACCTATAGCCGATGTCGTGAGCTTTGCATGTGTCCAAAAATACATCGACTCAACGCAACAACAACCTAGAACGAGTACACCACCACCACCCACAAGCAATCCAAGTGCATCAACATCTACGCACCGGTACTACTTGAGAGCGAGAGCTAAAAACCAATAACTTAAACAACAGCAATCAAACGTCAGTCTCATCCCGTGACCACGAAGTATGAAACTTCTTCGAAACGTCGGGTAGAAATAAATAAGAAAATATTTCTTATAACGCGGTAAGTTCCGAAAATAAAAAACTTTATCTAATATGAATATCGTCCGCGAAAATAAAAACCTAAAATCTCAACTTGTTGTATTGTTGATAAATTTCCATCGACGACGGTCGGGGACTTGTTGGAAGTCAACAAAAATAAGCACTTGCAGTAGTGTAGACAACTCCCAAACAGTTTATTTTTTCTAAATAACAGTACAATTTTTTAATAATAATAAGATATAGCAGTCCAAATTTCTATTTTTCGTCACTGATTTTTTTCGATAATTTCGATTTTTTCGGAAATGCACCTGAAAAATGAGTTCACTTAGTTTAATTTAGTTTTTTTTGACGTGATAACATCTTGTAAATCGATGACAGGCTACACGTACGAACAGGCATCAGGAGAACATGAAAAGAACAGGCGGAAATTCCTAAAATAATTCCACACAATTTCAAATAGAACAAGGAGATAAAAAGAAATACAAAATAGGCGGAGTTTTGTTAAAGTAGAAAGTATAGGTATGTAGATATTGGGGTGTGTATGTGTGGATTTAACGAGAGGGTTTGTGGGTCATTTGCTTCAACCAACATCAAAACGTGAAAAAGAACAGGCGCGAATTCCCAAAATAATTCCACTCAAATTCAAAAGCAAGAAGAGAAAAAGAAATACAAAATAGGCGGAGATTTGTTAAAATAGAATAGAATAGAGAATAGAATAGAATGCATAAACGAGGGGCTTGTGGGCGTGAGTGAACGGGCTTTATGTTGGTGTTGTTGCCATCAATGTTTTCTTATGATTTTATCACGTAAAATTATGGTCCGTTAACCGACTGTTCAGACAACCAACACGTTTTTGTTAGTTTTTGATTTTTTAGTGGGGATATCACAAGTCGAGTATTGAACTTTAGACCGCTATAACGAGTTGAAGTTAATACATATGTCATTATTTACTAGATAATTTTACTGTCTTAGGTAATTTTAAGAACCAATAAAAGGTTTTGGAAGTATCAAACAAAATAAAATAAATAAGTATCTTCAAGATGGCGGAGTTATAGGGCCCTTAAAAATAGTAGATATTAGTTATGATTTTCGTGAGTCTACTGTCCCTTTGATCTGCCAAAACACACTAAGTTTCGTTGTTCTATATGTTCTAAATACTAATAAATAACGTTTTCTGGTACCCCTAATAATTTAAATATCATTATGACGAAACACCCTGTACCACCCTCTGTTTTTTGCAATTTTTACAATACCAATCTGTGTTTTAGCAAACAAATAAATAGTAATAGAAAATCGTTTTCTATATTTTGTCATCGTTATTCATATACATATAAATATAACTAGCAAATACACTGCAAGAGGACGAAGAAATATTATATAGATTAACCGAAAACAATTGGGCAAGTAATGGATTTTGGTAATTTGATTCGGTTGCAACAATAAACATAAAAATATAATAATTTGAAAAGGATTTATTGATGGCGGTTTAATGAATTAACTGAACCCAAACAATCTCGACCTAATTGAGAAGAGGAGTCTTTTTGGACAATAAAGTGGATTGTCCTTCACATCTTTTCTTAAGTGTTTTTGTGGATTTGTGTCAATATTAGATTGAAAAAGTGTTTTTGTTTTTTGTTGAGTTATTTATTGATCATAGACAATTACGAAGAACAAGATTGAATACTAATGAAATAGAGGTCTTCTTTGATGGCAAAATATTTAAATTATTGCTTTTGAATTAATTTGTTTATTTGTCTGAACCCACTGTATCTACCTGTTGAGCCCCGGGGACTTTTTTTAATTTACGGTCATTTTAACCAAAAACTTTTAATTTATATAAAAACAAAATCTTATTGCAAATTGAACAAAATAGCTACATAATATATATCATTTTTTATACAAAAATCATTACAGAAAAAAAAAAATTAATTCAGAAAAAATTCAAAACTACGTTGGCAAGTTAGTGTGTAAATTGAAACATTTTTTATAATGCCTTTAACAATCTTTAAGGCGAATGTGAAACAGGGAAACAATTTCACAAATATTTTCATAGGTCCGTTGTAATGTCAACAACCAATTTCAATTTGCTTAAGATCCTTCTAAGTGTTCCTAAACAATTTCTTAAACGACCCACATGAAAATCGCAACTGGCTCCTGCCCAAATTATTGTCCTAACAACATCAACAAAACCTTCCAACTCTTTCAACCATTTCGATTCACTGATGATTTTATGTCCATTTACCATAAATTTTATTCGTTTTACGGTTCATTAATTTCAAACAAATTTGCCAACACAACATGATATTCCTTAAACGACTGTCTTCGTCGTCATTGTCTACATCATCGTCGTAAAGACAACGCATTAAGTTTTTTTTTTTTTTAAATCACTTCAATCGGTTCGGGCCAGGTCTTTAATAGTCTATCGCTTGAATGGAGTAACCTGGTCGTATCCTGAGGGCTGAGGCTTTTCATTGCCAAAGAAACGTACTTTGGAAAAGTTTCAATATTTTTCTTTCAATTTTCGTAACACAAAAGAACTTTCGCTGTTTCGCCTCGTCGAGCTAATATCTACAGCATTCAAATAATCAGAAAATCATCAGTTCATTTAACATCGTGTCCTTCAGTCACTTTGGTATTTCTGAAGGAATGTTAAGCTGGTAACATAGGCAAACTGGGAAATAAAACATTTTGAGACAACAGAGAAAAGTTTCTTTTTATGAAAAAACTTGATCAGTGTATTTTTCGGTTTAATACTTTTTTTAAGCGATGTTGGGGGACCTTAATAATGTTAGTGGAAAAAAACATAGGTATCATTGATGGCTTCATCAGATATAAGTGTGGGCTTAAACAAGGGTTTCTGTCCCATTACTTTCACAAACAGCTCCAACGGTTAAATAAACTTTTTGTTGAAATTCGTTTTTTTGTTTCTTTTTTATTTTAGGTATTTGATTTTTAGTAAGGAGGAGCTCGAGTTTTGTTAATCAACAACATCTAAGTTTTTTTTTTATAAAAATAGGCAGAAGGGAACAGTATATCGAATCTTTCGTAAAAGTTCTAGTCGAAAATGTTAGAATTTTTTGGTATGTAATTAAAGAAATCAATAAATTATAGTTCAGTCACGAAGCTTGCACGTACAGCAACATATCTGACCAATTTCATGTGTTTATGTCATCCGTATCTCAATTTTTTCAATCTTGCATCAGGACTTGGACCCACACCCATACAAGATCTAACTACTCTAATAGCTGGGAATGACACAATGAATGTAGTAAATGTTTTCTTCTAGTTGGCTAAGACTTTGATAATTCCAATTCTCACTTATGGCTGTGAATTATTTTGTAATTGCGATGCTGAGAGTCGACGAAAACTGCAAGTGGCATTTAATAGCACCGTACGCTACATTTAAGCATATCCGGCTATGCAAATGCTATTTACAACATGAGGTTCAAACACTTTCTTGAATACAGAACACTATCGCTACTCTTTATAAGATAGGATACTTGCTTTTCACTCTTACTGTTATGGATTTCAGTTAGCTATCTCCATTTTAAAGCTCTCAGATGGTTGCCATACTGGGCATTATAAATTCGTATAATTCTCACACAAATGTAGGTATGGTTACCAAGTGTTTATAGCAATTTTGACTATAATCGGATAGCCAGTTTCAGAGGTACCGAGGTACCACCAACTTGTATTTTTTTTCTTACAAAAATATAAATCACACCTACAAAAGTACACAGTTTTTTTTTCATACAAATCCTTGGAGCCGTTTTCGAGAAAAGTAAGCTTCAACTTAACGACAGACAAACATAATTTTCCAGTAACTCAAATACGTTTCTCGATCGTAATGTCATGTTTGATTATTAACTCAATTTTTTTTTGTGTACGAATGTATTATAATTTCCATTAATTGCGAATGGTAACTCTGCAGTAGTGCTTTAAAAAAAAATTGCTAATAACAGTAAGATTAAAAGTCAAATATCCTATCTTCCATGTACTAAAAATATAATTTGAACAGAGTATAACACTCTTAACATTCCACGAGATAATAGCCTAACATCTAAGCGGCAGTTCCTTGTGCAAGCCATATGCCTTTGGAAATCTCTGCGGCGTGAGATAAGAAACTTAACAAATATTTAAGTTGAAACTTAAACATTATTACTCAACGTTATAGTTCTTTTTACCATTTGAGCTTAACTGATAATACAATAATAATCTTTTTTTTCAACTTTCAATTTTCAATTTAAAATTGGTACTCAGTTTTTTATTTATTATAGAGTAATGAAGTTTTCCAATTATCAATGAATTTTAATTTTCTCTTGTTAACACTTTATTTATAGCTTTATCAAATTATGTTTTTTTATTCTTTTTAAGGCTAGCACTAGCTAATAAGATATTATATCTTAATGTGTTAAGCATACTGATCTCGACTGGGATCACAATTCTCCCACTTTCCTGCTTCACACTAGTGTTCCACCTGTGGGGTTCGCCATAGTAAATGTAAATTAATGTAGTAAATGATTTCTTTAAACAAGGAAAAGCGAACTACGCTAAATTGGCAAACTTTTCGTAAGCCTCGTCTATCTAAAGCAATTTTGGCAGTTCTACCTGGAATGTTGTTCTCATTTCTCATACGTTGTCAGGCTTGAAAATTTTACAGTTAGATGCTATCCACTTACTATCATGCTGTGAGGCTGTTCTCCTTCTGCTCCAATCAATGGTTCATCCTCGATTGCGTTATGAGATTACAAGGATTGTTAGTATCTATCTGAAAGTGAACTGCACGGTCGCGAAGCTTCTAGTCCAGGCAAATAATAAAGAAACAAAAAAATCCATTCTCTCTTACCAGCAATAACAAATCCCCGTTAATCCTGTAGCCGCGCGGGTGGGAGGGGGGTGTTGGTTTAATGGAACCTTCCCACGGTTGCCCCCGAATATCTCTTTGAAAAATGGAAAATTTATCAACAAAAAAAAAATTTCGCAATTTTTTTGTTCTTACTCCTTACAATTTTTTTTAACACGAAGTTGTGCAGGAAGAAATTGTAGAGAATCAAATTTCCTTCAAAAGTCATAAACAAAACTTATTTTTCGCTAACTAACTTTGTTAGTGACCCAATGCAAATATACTTGGTTTTCCCCTTCGACAGAGCTGTGCGAAAGAAATATATATATATATATATATATATCACCAAAATGGGTATTTTTGTGATTTCTCGCTTGTTTGTTTGAAACTTATGAATATATGGTGTAAATAAGTTGTTGAGCATTCGATTCCACGTCAAATAATACTTTTGTGCCACTTACCACCAAACTAAATTAGGTAAAACTTGGACCAATTTTCCACATCTTTTATTTTTTCTCAAATATCTTTGCAAATAAACTCCCTCACTCGCGCGACACCCTGTTGAACGGGGATTTTTTATTGCGGGTAGAGGAGACCCTCCCTACACATTCTTGCAGAAATTGGAAAAGAATGGATTTTTTTTAAATTATATTATTTATATCCGGTTTTCTATGATATTCCTGATATCAGTCAGTTTGACGATGCATCCTCAGAACGCTGATAACCAATTTTTAATGGCCCACATTGAACCATATAGACTTAGATGATATGTGGTGTTATCAGAATGGGGCACTTTCCAAACAGCGAAGGCCTCGATTGACGATCTGCATAACTATATTTGAGGGTAAGGTCATCTCTCGTAAAGGTCTCGTAAATTAGACACCAAAGTGATGCGACTTTATCTTATAGGGTTTCATGAAGTCGCAGTTCTATGCGATTAAACCTCAGTCGACGTATGCCCTTAAGGTGAAAATATCACAGGATATCGCTCAAATTCTACTGGATCTATGCGGAAGAAACAATAAAAATTGGACCATTGGGATTCCATCCCTGCCACCGTAATCACGAATCCAATAATATTGCAGTATTGGAAACGAAATACTATAATCAAAACGAACATGTCTGCATGAAATAAAATCCAAAACTCGTTTTGGACTGTTTTGCAATTTCAAAAGTGCAATAATGTTCAAAGTTACGTTTTGGACCTCTTTAGTTCTTATAAACCTTTATATATACCTTTATTTCTGTATTTTCATCTATCCTCTTTATCGAACGAGTATCGTTGTTAAATGTTGTATTTTGTCATTTTTTTGCGGAAACTAAAATGCAGAAAAATTTTAATTTTTTAAGTACGTGCGTGTTTACTTAGGTTTGGACGCTTCGCTAACATTTCTGAAATGTTTATCAAACGGTTTTTTGTTTTTATTTGTTTGTATTTTGTTTATGATGACTAAATGCAACGCTGGTTGCTACTTCTTTTACAATTCGTCTTGAAGTACAAAACTAAACACATTAAATGGGAAACAAATAAATATTTCATAAAAGCTTCTTCAAAGGCTGGTAGGATACCCAAGGAAAATCGAAGTAATCTACGATGATCAGATTCTAATGCTTTGTGAAAACGAAGAAAAGAATGGGAGGGAGATTTTTAAAAAAGGTGATTGTAGTGATCCCAGCAACTATAGAGGCATTTCTTTCATTAATTGCATAGCAAAACCCATGATGGGGGTACTAAATAAAAGGTTATACAGCTGGGTTGAAAGAAATAATATCCTTACCGAGTACCAGGCTGGATTCAGAAAACAATACTCTACAATGGACAATATTTATAACTTGGCTTCAATCGTTCACAGCAAGTTTGCAGAAAAAAGGAAAGTGTACGCATTCTATGTAGATTTAAAGGCAGCTTTTGACAAAATCTCGAGGCAATTATTGATGTTTAAGCTACATGAAATGGGAGTTTCCACAAAATTTGTAAATCTCCTGGAGAGTGTAAATTCTCACACACAATTTGCAGTGTGGACAGGAAAGGAGATGTCAGAATACTTTCAAATACATTTTGGGGTGAAGCAGGGATGCTTGTTATCGCCACTTCTTTTTGCACTTTATGTCAACGACTTACATGAGCACATAGTAGAAGGACTAAATGTTGAACAATTAACGATACGAATTTTGCTGTATGCTGACGACATGGAAATCTTAGCAGACGATATTGAAGTTATGCAACAGATGATAGTTCGTCTTGAAGAGTACTGCGATAAATGGAGTCTGGAAGTTAACCTTTTAAAATGAGAAATGATGGTTTTCCGAAATTGTGGTCGGTTATCAAATATATAATGACGCACTACACTTACCTAGGTGTTCTTCTGACTCCAAAAATGAGTTTTGCAAAACATGTACAAAAAAGAAACACAGCAGCAAAGTGTAGTATCAACGCCACATGGAATTGTTTTCTTAACAAAAGGAATATAACCCTTAGCGCAAAGTGGAAACTCTTCTTGGCAGTATGCAGAGATATTCAAACTTATAGCGCTCTAGTCTAGGGATTTGGAATGTTTGAAGAGGTCGATAAGCCAAAACCATATTTTCTTGAAATAAATTAAAACTGCCGTCAAACACTCCTAGCTATGCCTTATCACTTGAGACTGGAGCAGATGGACATTTTTTCACACTGGATATACACCTTAGATATGTCAAAAAAACAATGTTTAAATACAGCTGTACCAGGCTACCACATAAACTCAGTCTAATTCTTTTGGAAAAACAACTCTTTTGGGTGAAAGAAATAAATAATATGGGAAACAGATTCGGCGTACACTGGGCCCATACCATATGTGAAATAGACTGGAACAATAAGAACCTACAACTTCTCGATGGACTCAAATTAGAGGTTCGCCACGAAATAGAACGGAGAGTGAGGGAAAGTAGCATAAGAATTTACAAGTCCTTATATTACTCGCAAGGTCAAAATTAAATTAATAGAGATTTAAACCTTAGTAAAACAACTTGGATTTTTAAGGCTAGATGTCATCTCATTCACCTCAATGGAAAATGATTTGGAGGACAGGAGTCATCTTTATGCAGCATGTGTAATATGATGGAAGAAGAAAGCATTCAACATTTCCTCGGAAGATGGCCTGTCCTTAGAGAATTTAGATTACGACACTTTGAAAAGACAGTGTTGATTGAAAATGGTGGAAACGTGACAAATTGGAACAGATTAGCCAATTATATCATTTTGGCAATATCCTATAGAAAACAACTTATAACAGAATTCAATTAAATAAAAATAGAATTGCTTTTTATGCTTCTTATGTAAATAAAGTAAAAGATAAAGTAATTACTTCAATACGAAAAAAGTACAATACAATAATATCAATAGAAGTTATCAATTACCCGACAGACGACTTTTATGTCATTGTCGTAAGGTTTTTGTTTTTTGTTTTTTTTTAATTTTTATATACCTTAAATTTATTGAATTATAAAAAAATTTTAAATATGTAAGAAAAGAAAAAAAATGAAAAATAAAGAAAATAAGGAACAATATAGAAGAAGTTACATAACATGCCAATATCACATATAGACACAACTGGAACAGTTTCGTATGGAAAAATGATAAGAGCGGAAAAAAGTCTTTAATTGGCACTTACTCACGTTGAGCCCAAAATAATTCTTGGCGTATCAAAATGATGAAAGAATCTTAGTCCTTTTGGAGAATGGAAGAGTCAAAAAGGAGAAGAAACCAGTTTATTTATTCTTATATCTTCAGCATGGATACAAAGGTCAGACATAATTTATTGTAATGACCAAAAAAAGCGGGCCTTGGCGAATACCATAGGTAGAAGCTATGGCAACAGAAACGGAGATACGGATTCCACATAGGCTTTTCACTGTTCACTGTTGACAATATTGGCGCAAAGGTTGGGTTTAAGTAAGGGCACACAATGTCAACGGGCAATTTTAGGACAGTGGACGTTTCAGAGCGGAGTACCTTTTCAGTTTAATATAAAATAGATAGATTAGATAGATCATGCAAAGATTGATTACTGTTAAATGTGAGACATGTGCGTTTGTTTTAAAATGGAAAAGTGAAGAAAGGTGTAGAAATCAATGACCATTTATCTATGGAGAACGAGAGAATCTTTTATTTATTGAGAAAAAGTAACATAGATAGATTAAGGAGTGAAAGTCTTGGTTGGGGCTCTTCTTTCTCTATTGACACCAATGTTTGTTATAGATTTACAGTTGATGCAGACTGAATATGTTGGATTATGCAACAACGCGAGATAAAGACGATGAGTCTCATAAAGTTTGTTATCACTTAATTTTTATAACATGTACCGACCATTTTTCACTTCGGACATATTTTTTGGTTGTCAGTTGTCAGAAGCTGTCTGAGGTTAGTTTTTGCCCCATTTGGAAAAGACGTTAGCCGTGCGCCTTGAAAACAATGGCCTAGAAAAATATATTTTCGTTTTTAATAAAAGATTCTGAGAACATGAAAGAAATATATAACAATCTATATATAACAGGTATGCAAGCGTTCTTAGAGGTCCAACGAAGAACTTTACAAAAGGAACACCTGGATGAAACACTCACTTCGATGAGTTTCAATCCTTATCTACATGATTATTGCAACAAGGAATGAGAAGATAAGTGCCAATTACCATTCGCTGATGTAACCTTTAAGGTGAACTTTTAGTTAAGGGTTCTTGAAGCACATTAACTTCCTTTCTTCAACTTCAAATGTGCATAATTATTTATATTAACAATATTCTTATATATATTTATAAATACAAATATTCTTTTAGTTGCTCAATCGTGCTTAAATCAGCTTTTATGCTTGCTTAAAAGTGCCTTCCTATCTACCATTTCCCTGTGTTTATCCTTTCCCTAAAAAATCCTGCAATTGGTCTTGATTGTTATTCAATTGCTCCCTTCTGCCTTCCTATCCAACCTGAAAGACTTGGTATACAAAACAAACTCCTGACTCGCTCATCCTTTTGAATTCACTTATTCTGTTTTTCCTTCAAATCAGATCTTCTGTTAGCACCTGTTCTTCGTCAGTAAAGTGCATTTTGATTCGCTGGCTACAATTGGACCGACAAAAGATTTTTCCCAGTGATATTCAAATTTGGGATCCGTGAGCTTCCTTAACAACGTACACGGGCTTATCCTTTGCTTTATACAACCTTATTATATTCCAATAAAAAACTTCGTTCATTCTTATGTTCTGGAGGAAAATTCAGTTTTTTTTTTACAAAAATGTGTTTCCTTTGCCGTCATTCATGGATGAAGAACTGAACTTCTAACAATCAATATAATTTTTGTGTGTTTTATTTCGACCTGACCTTTTTATAGTTTTTTTTCGAAAAACTTAGAGATAGGAAATTTAAATTCACTCTTTTCTTACAAAAAGACAGCTTGGAGTTGTTTAGTTGTTTGAAGGTTTTACTTTTTTTTTGTATTTGTCATCTTTTGCGCCTTTTTTGTGGAAAAACTCAAGGAGCAAATACATATAGATATAAAACAAAGTATAGCATAGGATGTACATAGAATGAAAGTTCCCCGAGTGCCTGTTTCTTTTCTTCGTCACAAAAACTTTTTTCTTTAACATTCTTCTCGAAAAACTTTCGTTCGAAAAGATTTTCATTTTTTTTTTGTTTTCTTAACACAAAATAAAAACTTTGTCCTTTTTTAAGTACTTTATAGTTCTTCTTGCAATGAGGGCAAGAAATAAAGTAAATGAGATACAATTCTTGGCATTGGTGCAAATGTATAAAGCGGCTTATAGTGTTTCGTGACAATTTAAATGCAAAAGGACGTGTTTGAGCTGTTTTTGAAAAACGTGATTTTTGATCTCAAATGATTTCAATAATGACGTCGTAAGAGTTTTCTTTTGATGGTTTAATATTATTTCAATTTAGAATGGCAATATTATTGCAGGTTATTGATTCGTTCATACGATGATAGAGAATAATGTATACTAGATGTATTGGTCAAATTATCCTGCCGGTAAATGACTTATACTTCCACAAATACGTTCGTAACTACCATAGCCTGTTCTTTGGTCTGGTTTCAATGCAAATCCGTGAAACGTTAGGGAAGAGAAGAATATCCCTCACAAAAATTCCACCATGAGTTGAGTACTCTATTAGATTCTTGATATTATGTTTCAAGGAATACATTATCAACATAATTTTATGTATTTATATGTAATTTCAATTTGGAATGAAATCAATGTTTTATCATAGTTAATTTAACTTAAGTATGTACATCATTCTAGAATCCGACTAATCTTGAAGAGTTTGCAATATTTATCACTTTTAATTTTAAGAAATTGTTTCAGAATATCGGCATAAAGAATGCACTGCGAATATTTTTTAACAGACGTAGATAATATCATTCATTAAAATATTGAATAGAAAGGGCCCACATTGCTCCGCTGTGGAAAACTTGAAGTATATTTTACAGATCTCGAATAACAATCAATGAAATTTTATGTCATCTTCCTGTTAAAAATAATGAAATCCAACTTAAGAAGCTTCTTATAATTATAATTGGTTTGCCTCATTTGGCGAAAAATCAAAAAAAAAATTTCTAGAAATAATTTGTAGTTGTAGATTTTGATAAACTTTCAGGGTGTTATTTTTTACAACAATACATCTTTCAGTTACAATGAATTTTTCGAAATGTTTTCTATAACGGTTCCACCCGTAGGGCGGTTTTTTTTCTTTGACTTTCTTTGACATTCTACAGAGGAGTTTTTTTTCAATTTTTTTCTTAGCTCAAAAATTAACGGTACCTGTTATATAACCGTTATATAAAAGTTTATTTTTTCTCGAAAATGGACACAATTTTTTTTAAGGGAAAAAAATCAGCATTATATTTTGGGTAAAAAAAATGTATATGGGCTAAAAACGGTACCTCCCATAGGACCGGTTTTTTTAGGCTGTCTTTGAAAACTGGTGATCCGATTACTATCAAAATTGATATTCAAGAAGATGTAGATAGCTTAAGTAATTTCGCATTAATTTTTTTTCGAAAACTTTTTTTTTTGTATTTTAAATATTTTTTTCTTTGAAAAATCAATATTTTGAGGGTTAATTTTTTTTTAATTTGATTTTTAAATGTATGTTATTTTTGTGCTTAAGTTTGTATTCTTAAATTGTTTTTTTTAGAAACCGTTTCTACAATTTTGAAAAAAAATTCACACTTTTTAACATTTTTAAAAGAAATAAAATGGCGTTTGTATTATTTCACTCAATACAATTTAATGTAATTTATTCGAACAATCAAAAGTCACAAAAATCTAATAAATGCTTTGATGTTAACTTTAATTTTCTTAAATTTTATTCTACAACGTGACCACACATATTAACAAGTACGTGCGATCCAGTCGTGTAATTTATTTCAAAAAATCAAAAGTCACAAAAATCTCTTATACTTATTAAATTTTATTCGACGCTGTGACTACACATAAGAGCAAGTACGTGCGATCCAGTCGTGAAATTTATTTAATAACAAAATTGCTTCGTATTAAAAAATGGGCACGACTGGGTGGCACGTACTTGCTCTTATGTTCTTAATCATTGGGGAAGGCAAGATTTTTGATCGAAATAAGTAACATTTACACGTTCTGAACTTATAAATAGTGTTAAAACCACAACCCTTCACCGTTTTTAGTGAAAATGGAGTATGCCTTCACACGTCTTGTATAATAAAGAATTTATGAAAATAGTATTTCTAAAATTGTAGGACGGATTTTGATAAAATCTTGTTTTTTATCTTTGGTTTATTTATTTTTATTTTATTTTTTAATTTTGGTATGCAGTTTTTTAAAGTTTATTAATAATTTGATATTAAAGCTTGGGGGAAGACAAGGTTCTGAAGTTTTTGCTTAGGGAAAAAGTTAAAATAGTTAGTTAAAATAGCGACAATTATGAAATGTAAAATTTGTGCCTTTTTTGTGTTTAATAATTAATAATAGATACTTGTATAGAGAATATTTTATTTTGGAATTTTCAGAATTCTTAAATAAAAATTTAAAGAAAGCAACTAAGCAATATATTGTTAGTAAAATCCCTCTAGGTTTTTTTTAGCTCTTCGAAAAGTGACATGAGACGCAGCAATAATTCTTTGAGATGTAAAACCACTTACTGTGATACAATTTTCACTCAAGGTTCTTAACATCATATTTTTTTAACATTATTCCTCAACAAAAAGAAAGACTTTCTATGACATTTTTCTTTCTCCTCAAATGTATGAATATTCAAAATTTAATTTTGTTATACCTATGTATTTTGAAGAATTGTTTTTCTTTATTAGAAAACTGTCTATGTTCTTTTTTTTCAAAAGCAACATAGTACTTCTTAATTACCAATAACCGCACTAGATACATTAAATGATCCACTTCAGGAATTTGCCTTTGTGGCAAATGCTGCAAAACGGAATTGCAAAGTCAAATGTTCACCTTACTTTAGTAACAGCTCCACACCCCCCTAATAACAAAAACAAAAAAAAATAGCAACTCTACTTTGTAGCGTGTACTACGAAACAAACAAATTTACATTTGCTGACCTCTACTCGGTGGTGGTCCCTGTGGTAATCCTTCCGCTTTACCTAGGTTCAGCATCCTAATCCAGCGAATGTAGAAAAACAAACCCAGAAAATTATCCTTGCAACAAATTAAATGTACATCTTCTTTTGACGGGAACTACATTTGCTCCCTCTAGTGAATTCCAACATATTTTTCTACTTGCTATTGCTCTTAGTTTATGCCTTTAGGGACAACGTTATGGTGGAAATGCAGTAGTCGTAATAATTTTTTTCGCCAACTCCCAGCTGGTCGGGGATGTTCCAATGGTCGCAGAATTATTTAGGTAAGGTATCTATCTACCCAACCAATATAAACATGTTAAGGAAAACAGAGTTGCAGTTTCCATGACATCCCGCTAACAGAACACAGGTGAGAAATTTAATTTTGTTTGTTTGTTTTGTACAAGATGTTCTCCACACTTGTTATATTTATGCACTTGCAGCACATGGTCTAGAAAGAAGAAGAATAAGGAAGTTCACGAAAGTTGTCGTTGAAAATTAAAAAAAAAAACACTCAACATGGCAGATGAAACTGATACTGAAATTAATTAATAAAGCACCTGTAGATTAGTTTGCAAAATGATTTAAGTTTTAAAAAGTTTAGAGTTCCCTAATTGAGGAACCCATCCTTTCACCCATTGAAATGTATTTCTGACCTTTTGGAAACGACTGCGTCGCGTGTAAATGCTTCTCATTGAAAAGAATGAATGCAGAAAAATCACGACACGATTTTTATAAAATTGTCGAAACTACTATTTAAAACTGCTTCTTAACAAAAATTAATATAACCTCAAAAATCCTTAGTAAGAATGGTTTATGGAAAAGTACCCGAATATTTTAAGAAGAATTTTGATAAAATCCTGTTTCATATTTTAAGTTTTTTTTTGACGTGATAACGTCTTATAAATCGATGACATGCTACACACACAAAATAACATGACTCTTGCTCACGTTACTTTTTGCGTTCCGCGGGACGGTCTAAGCACAATATGTGGTTTGTGTATTGAATACTTAGTATAACAACTGAAAGAGGATTTCATAAATGTATACGAGACTTTGTATGGATTCAAATAGATGGCATTGTATTTTGTATTTATTGTATTTAATGCATCACGATTTTTTTTATATATATATATCTATATATATATATATATATATATATATATTATATATATATTTTGCTGAAATTAAATATAAAACTAGTGGCGATAGGTACTAGGTTTTTGGTACAATAGTATTTTTGGTACTAGATTTTTTTTACTTAGAACTAAAATTCAGTACTACTGTATTGTTTGGTTCAAGATTTTGTACTAGATTTAGAACTAGATTTAGTACTTATTAGTAGATTCAGTACTAGTTTTTTTGTTTTATTAAATGTGAACGAGACTTTGTACGTATTCCAACAGATAGTATTATATTTTGTATTTAATACAACAACCTTTTTGTAAATATAGCATTTTATTATTGTTAGGTGGCGTCTTTGTATATACACTGCATATAGTTTGTTGAATTTGCTTTTGAGGTTGTTTTCGTGGTATCATCCCCAAAATGAAATGTCATGTAATTACAAAACGTCTGTAAGTTGAATTGTATAATTTCAATTTTCAATTTATTTATTTGAGTAATAGTCTTAACAATAGATACAATATCTTATAAAATTTGTGTAAGCTTCGGTATGTTATACTATTTAATAAATCAGTATGTAGTACTTAGCGACTTAATAATTACAATATAAAAACTACAGAGAAAAAGAGAGAAACAAAATATAACTGTTATAATTGTTCCAAAATTAAATGTTAAATGTTAAAAGAAGTGGAAGATTAAATAAGGTAAAAAAAAATAAAGAACAAAAAATCAAAAATTCATAATCTCAGCTCCCGAAAATGCTCCCACAGTCTCTGCCTGAATCTACGCGTGCAACCTATCAATCTAATACATCTAGGTAGGGAATTCCACAGCTAAAAAGCGTTACCGAAAAATTGTCGTTTGGATACAGAAAATGAGTAACGTACAGGTATAATATCGAGTATCCTAGTAAACCGCGACAAAGGGATCCGATTAAAAAGGTTACGTGGCTGGCGGGGTTTGCATAATATTATGCAACAGAGCAATTGTCCTAAAACTTAAAAGGTTTTGAAAAGTGAGTCCATATATCGATTTTTAAAATTGAGAGATGTGATCATATCGTCTCAGACCATAAATGTAACGTGCAATGGTATTGAAAGCAACAGTAAGTCTGCGCTTGTGCTCATAGTCACAATTGACAAATATTTCACATCCAAAATCGTAGACTTTTCCAAGTGCTAGTGTGATATGATTATCCCAGGTAAGAGTTTTGCTAAAAGTTACGCCAAGGTTCTTAGCCGTCTCAACAAATTCTATTGGCGCGTTATATGGTGTGAGTTAACGGGCTGTTTGTTGATGTTGGTGTCATCAATGTTTTCTTGTGACATTATCGCCTAAAATTATCGTCCGTAAACCGACCGTCTCTTGAACAACCAACATTTTTAATATGTTTTCTTCTGGTGAATATGTTTAGGGCTTACAATATACAGCTGATCATTAGATTAAATAAATTTGCGAATGGTTTTTTTAAAGTAGTAAAAATTCCAAGAAATATGGATGCACATTTTCTTTAGTAAGTTAATTGAATTTATTTAAAAATATAAATGATGATTATATACTTAAGTCTTTGGCATATGGCTGTCTACCAGACTGACAATTTGAAAATAAATATATTTTAAAAATGCAAACAATGATAGTAATTAAAGTTTAAATATATATTATATTATGTATATATATATATATATATATATATAAATAGAAAGTTATCCCGGATCCGTTATAACATCTGACAACAACATCTCGTGAGAAATAAAGTGAAGGATTACTCTTGCTAATCACTGTGTCTATGGGCTAGGAAAGCAATTGAGTAGCAAAGCCCTCTCTCGAAAGACAAAGGAGACTCTGTATAAGACCTTAATCATCCTAGTCATGCTCTAAAAGCGGACGAAGATATACTTAGTCGTTTCGAGCTTAAGAGTCTTCGGAAAATTTTTGCGCTAACGGACTTTGGAGGAGGAGGTTCAACCAAGAACTATACGAGCTGTAAAGCGTCATTGACCTGGTCTAAAAAATACGCATATCACGTTTAAGATGGCTAGGTCATGTAGAGCGAATGGACAATAATGCTCCGGATCTTCGATTCCAAGGAAGACCTCGCTCAAGTGAATGACAGGTGTCTTCTCGGGTCTTCATATTGCAGAGGGTGAAAAGTATAGGAAGATCCGATCTGTGTGGCATATAGTTTAAATTCAATAGTTTCCCTCCGGTTTTGAAAATAATGTTTATTTTATTGATTAGATTGCTGTTAAGTAGGTACGTATTGGCTCCAAGATTCAGAGGATTTGGCTTCAGCTACATTTCTATTATACAGGACGTTTCGGTTTTGTAAACACCGAAGTGAAGATTTTAAATAATATAATAATAAATTTGTACCACATCCCAGGCTCTCCCATACATTGATCCTCTCGTCTGAATCACTTTAATAAGAATGATTTTTGGTAACATTTTACTTTTCATCTCCACAACCTTAAAAATAAATGAAGTGTATGCCTAGAGTTTGCATTATCATAGGTGGTGTCCCGGTTTCTACAGTGTGGGCAAAAAGAAATCGCCCTAATCGTTTTGGCAATTTGCACTGGCTCACAAGATCGCCCGATTTAACCATTTCAGACTTTTTTTTGTGGGGTTTTTTTGAAGTCCCGTGTTTACGTGAACAAGTCCGAGGCTCTGGAAGGCCTCAAGGACAACATTTGACACGAGTGCGAGAATCTGTCGCCCGAAGTTCTCGCTGAAGTGATGAAAAATGCCATAAAACGAGCCCGTATGGCAATCAATTGTGACAGCACCCATTTGGCCGATATTATCTTTTCGACTTGACCAATACAATTCTAAAGGTTCAAATAAACATAATAAACCACATACTTCTGTTGGCTGTGTTTATTAATGAACTAACTAAATGACTGGTAAAGGTTTGGCAGGAAACAGTTTGGCTTGGTTCCATGCGTTAACCATGTTTGGCTGTTAGAACCGTTTCTCTTCCATAGTTTTTGAAGTGAAAGCTAAGGTACTTAATTGACTAAGCGCGAAGAAACAGTGATAGGCAAGAGTATTTCATCAGTTCATTTCTAAGGAGGTCCTGTCGTTAAATTTTATATAGGATCATACCTAGGTAAAGAATGTGCTTAACAATCTCAAAGTTAAACTTGTTTATAGTGAAGCTTTGGCCAACTCTCTGATGTCAAATTTAAGGATATTAAGTGCACTTTTCAACCCAGATTCCTAATTAGTTGGAAGCAAAGTCCATACTTAATTTCCGTAAAAAAATCATTTCAATTAGGCTTAGGCTTTTTTGAATACATAAATGCTTCCCAAGTCAAAATGTTTAAGGAATTCGACTTGGTTTGGAATCCCCTTTTAATTTCCCCTAAATACCCTCATATCTTTAGTAAAATGATGGCCAAACCAAATCCAATCCAATGCGTAAAATTTGAGCAACTTTAACCGCACCACCATCAAGTTACAACCATCAGTTTTGTTAAATACTTTGATAAGCTACAAGTAAAGTAAAAACAAATAAAAAAAGAAATCTCTTTAAAAACCAAAACGTCAACACATATTCCACAAGCTCATCAACTTGTCACCTGGTTTAATCGCTCTCCGCCATATTCGGCTTCCATTCTAAATTTTTACTCACAACACCACGACCTTCCCTGTCTGTTTAATTAAACGTTGTAACTATGGCATTCGAAGTTCTTACCTTCTCCGTAAGGGTTCCGCTTTTATAACGTTACCATTTCAAACATACACTACACCCACCCACATCCAGCATTCATACATGCGAGAAGGATATGGAATTACACTTAACCCTATGACCCAGTTTGGCGCCCACAAATATTGTGTAAGCTGGAGAAGACTTAGGTACTACTTCCACTTTCGGCCTCTTCGTGCTGTCCGTATTGTTCTGAAACAACTTTTCAAAGCCGCTATGCAATTCCGAAAGAGGAATTAAAAAAAAATCTACCCATATCCTGAGTGGGGTAGGGTTTGGTAACTTATATCATGCCCGAGACTATTGGCGGCGCGGCTGGGTGGCATTGTAAGAACGAGCGAACGGCCGACCGACCGACGACGCGACGCGACTAAGGGAAGTTCATTAAATGATTTTCAGCCTCCGCTCTAGTATGCTAGTGCCGGGCAGAGGCTCGAGTTCCGAAAGCCCACTTAATACAATTGCAATTTATTTCCAGTGTATTAGGCTTTGTCGCTAGAAAGGATGGCTTCCGCTGCTGGGTGGGGGAGGGCTCCACATATCACTAGGACATAACGACGATCTCGAGCACTTGGTTCTTGTGTCAAGGAAACTATTTCATTTCTATGTCAGCAGTGTTTTTCAGAGAATATTTTTTTGTGCTCGGTGAGTGGGAACAGGAACTGTGTACAACTGAAGATGATGAGTATTTCTCTTCACTCAACGATGCGGTGGTGTTAGTGCGTGTATTTTACTTTTGGTGAAAGTTTATCTTCCACCAGATAAGTTCGACCTTGGTAATACCATGTTCCATGTCATGCACTTGCTTCTTTCATAATTTTGCTTGAATTAAAAGTTCTTCTTTTTTTCGTTTTATGTATTTGTTTTCATATTTCGTATAAAAGTTTTATTTTCTGCGAATGTGGCGCAGACTCCTAATATATTACTCATAATATGGAGGCAATGGTTAGACCTTGAAGAAAATACTTTAGTAGGTGTATCACCATGGTTTCCTAGAAAAAAAATATTTGGGATGATCTCTGACCTTTAAAGATGTATCTTTGAAGTGAAAGTTTTCATAACGACCGTGTATGTGACTTATACATTATATGGAATTGTAATTTTCTTTTTATAAAAAGAAGTCCTTTTGTTTTTCAAAAAATAATTAATTAAAATAAGAATGTTCCTTCAAGTTAGAAAAAAGTATGAAATAAATTGCAATAGTCCTTCATGCTACATGGACTTATGCGGTATATGGTATTAAATCTCCAACAACAGTTTCACTTTGTCCTGTAATTGATTAAATAAATTTACAAGCGCGACAGCTCCTTAAGGAGCCAAGGCCTAGTGACTTATACTCTCAACCGTTCATGTGTGTGTGTTGTGCATCTGCAAGAATGGAAGGGACCTACAATTTACCGCCAAATCTGAACAGTTACATGAAATGCAGTTATTTGAGGCAAATTGTACTCTTGGAGGTTTTGTTAGTTCTTCGCAAGAGGCAAAAAAACCGTGGCTCTGACGAGGAGTCGAACCCCGACCCTTTCGATTAAAAGCTGGGCACACTAACCTCTAATCTAAGCCACGGGGCACTATACTATAGTATACTACTGACTGTAATTGTAAGTGTACACTCAAAGTGAAGTATCGATGTCGATCTAAAATTCATTAAGGGCGGTCTTGTGTAAATTGAAGTCGCGTGTTGATAAAAAAAACACTCGCGTTTGTAGAAAGAAACAAAAAACGCTCGCAGACCATTTCGCTGCCAGCTCTACGCTACCTCACAGCAACGTTGCACCTCCTGTACTTGAGAATGTAAATTTGTTCATGACAAGAGTTTTCAAAGATATTGATATACACAAATCCGCTGGCCCGGATATTATACCCCCATTCTAATTTATTTATTTATTTATCTAAATAATTTAGAAATAAATTTATAAACTATTTAAAAATGAAGACTTCCGTGTAACAAGGCTATTTTTTTTTTTTTATATAGTTAACGCGCGCACAAGGGATTATGTGTTTCATAGTTAACAAAAATAACAAAGTTGAAATGAAGCACAAAGAAAAGAAAAACAATAAAAACAAATTAAAGTGTCAAAAATTTACAAAAAAAAATAACAAAGGTTAAAAGGTAATATAGGTAACATAGGAAAGAATCATATTGAATATTATTTAAATGTCGCAAAATTTATGGTGATATGTTGTGGATAGTTTAAGTGATCGATGGATTCAGGATTGTCAGGATCAAGTAATTCGGCTAGTTGTAGTTCATAGCTAGTTGCATCGTTGTCATCGGTAGTTATTTTTGAAACAGGACTGGTAACATTCTTATAAAGAGGTGTCCAACCACACTGGCAAAGACTGCGTAAGTTTTTCCATCGCTCCTACTCTTCTGGAATCTTTCCAAGAAGACGGAAAACAGCATTATCCAGCCGGTCCCTGAGAAATGTGACCCCTCCTCACCCTCCTCGTTACGATTAAAAGCACGATTTTTTCTAGGGTAATCGTCAGCTTAAGGAATGAATCGAAAACCGAAAGCTCTCCATGACCGTCAGTATGGCTTTCGCAGTAATCGTTCCACTGGTGATCTGATGGCATATCTCACCGAACAGTGGAAAAAGTCTGTTCCTCGCTTTGGTGAAAGTTAATGCTTCCATCCCAGAGGTACGTTAGTGAGGAAACCTATAGTAAGGTGGCGCACGCAAGTGGAACAAGCCATTCACCAACTTCGAGTGCGAAACTGGAAGAAAAAAGCTAGGGACTGAGCTGACTTGAGATTCTTTTTGTTTGAGGCCTCGTTCCATCTTCGGACTGTACTGCCACCTATGGTTAGGTAGGATTGATTTTTTCATCACCAGATCTGTCGCTTTTGATTGGAGATTTTTAAATTTTTCTCATTAAGGAGGAACTGCTTTATCTATTCAAATTAAATTCCGCACTAGGTATTGTAAATTATGACAATGAGATACGTATCGGGGGCATGCAGTCCTCCCGCGAATCCCCTGCTTGGAAAAGGTGCAAGGCTGAGTATTTGCAAAGTTACTTTTGTATTTTTGGATATTTTGAACGAAGATATTTTTCAGCGGGGATATTTTCCTAAGATATTCTAGACGCGGATATTATAAAGAGGGATAATTAAAGCCATCACCCTTTGTTTTGACCTTCTTGTACATGTCTATTTCGATGGATCCTAAATTTATTTGCAAGCCATAAATTAAAGTACTAACATATTAGTAATAAAAAGTTTCAGGTGTTTTATTATAAAGCAAATATTGACTGATATGTTCACTATGTATCTCAAAACTAACTCATGCAAGAGTGCATGAAGGAAGTAAAAGCATTGACAGGAAGTTCCTGTAAACTTTTGTTTAAAGACTTTATTAAACTGTGTTATGGCTTACTTTAACGCTAGTCACTTCAGATCGCGTGCTTCAACGTAAAAAACATATTTTTTACTATTTTCTTGTGTTCTACTTAAAAAAAGAATCTTTTAACACTCCGCTAAACTTGTCCCTTTATATTTCAAATCGTTCCTTAAAGAACCTCCGTGAATATTGAATTCAAAATGATGTGAATATTACAAAGCTTTTCTCATTTCTGCAAGGCATTCCCCAAGGAATGGTAGCGCATGTCGTACAGTGATTTCAATTTCGATTTGCATTTAAATGTTTCAATTTGTAATTGTGTCAATAAACTTGTCAAAGGATAATATCGACCTTCAGATGGTTTAATGTTGGTCCTTAACTAAGTCAAGTGATAAAATCGGATCTCGTTGTTTTAAATGGATGTCATTTAGGGATAATTTAAATCAGCTACTGCGGATAAGTCTATTGTTCGCTTAATTATGTATTTGGGTTTTGGTTGCATTAACAAACTGATTGCAAGGTCGATGTGTCCTTATGACGTTGATTATGGATGTTCTAGTGATCATTGGAAATCGATGTATATTAGTTAGAAATTGATATAATTAATTTCAAAATAATAATGAGAACCTGGGGGATGAATTAGTTCTAATCAATAATTTCCAACGGATTAAAAGTATATAAGTAGTCTTAAAAATGTTCTAGAGACAGGCTCAATTTTGTGGAAGTTGTTAACAATTGCATATATGGAACTTGAATTTTTTTTATAGAAAAGAAAACAACATTATCTTTTCTTGCCTTTTAGTTTATGATAATATATTATTGTTGACCATTGAAACAATCTCAAATGATTAAATTAAAAGCTAAATTTCCCTGAACGTCATGTGTCATTGAACAAATTGTCCTTAACACAATAAGCACTACCGATAGTAATATTTATAGAAACACAAGACTATATGCATCTGTTATTCCCCAGAGAGTACGACTCCTGCTTCCACTTGTATCCATCTTTCAAATTTTAATCCGACTGCCCTTGAATGGTATATAAAAGGTCCATCCATTTTTGCACCTTGCAAAATTTCATTGCCAGATGTATCTTGAGGGATTATTCAATTTTAAACTGAATTTTAAAATGTAATCCACATTGTGTCTTGTGCGGTGACAACGAGCGTAATGAAATTCATAGTGTAATCCAATCGTCCACACGAAGGTGTTAAAAGTTTCACTATTACATTCCCTTCCTTTGTTTCTACTGATTCGTGTTGACGTCAAATTGGACTGCAGGTGTAGTTCTTTGTAACCAGATTTGCATAATATTAACACAGAATTGGTTTATGGAAGTGGTAGATGGGAAATATGCTTGCAAATATATTTATAAAGAAAAGAGGTAAAAATCGTGTTTTATTCAAAACTTGGAAGACTTTCTTCTTCTTTATACTCACCATTAAGTATTTAAAAAATCTGTTGTATTTAAACAGAAATATTATTCCACAAAAATTGTTTTTTGCGCCCAAAGGTCGGTACCTATATTAACAGATACTTTTTCATTTAGAAATATTTTTAGATATTTTTGTGATTACAAATGAGCTGCTATTGATTAAACATACCACTTCATCTACATATTTATCAGGGATGGATACATGACTTGGTTAGGTATAACGCCGAAGTTGTTATACTTGTTTAAGCACTTGCTTGTAGATAAGCACTTTGTAACAGTTACTTCGGTTCAATTGTTTTCCAAGACGCAATTTTTGCGCTCGTCTTGACTTTTTTTTACATGTGTCTTCGATATTAGATTAGCATAATAGATATTTCTTACTTCTTACTTCTAGCATCCACCAGGGAATCAAAAAGTCATCTTGAACTTGAGATCACAGTGGATGCGTTCAGTAGTGCTCTGATTGAGTCATATAAATCAAGCTGCTCTACAGCCTCCACACAAAAAAAGACTGATGCTCTCTGGTGGAGCAAAAGACTAGAAGTGCAAATGAAGAAAGTAAGAAGACTGTTCAACAGTGCAAAAAGAGATGGTAATTGACAAGCTTACCATGACGAGCTCACAGCCTGCAGCAAAGAGCTAAGGAAAGCAAAAGAGAAGTTTTGAGGGCTTTTGTGAAATTATAACTTCAACTCCAATTGGAAGTAGACTGCATAAGGCTCTTTGAAGTGAGAAATCTTACACTTCAATGGCCTTAAAGTATGAAGACGGCTGCTACAGAGAGAATGAGGAACGAAGATCTCTATTCTATTTCTATTATATACTCACTTCCTTGGAAGCACACAGATTACAATCAATGAGTTATCGGAACCTGTATACAGAGCAGTTAAAGAAGACTGGAAGGCAGCAACATAAATATGCTCGAAAAAGAGGCTAAAATGGGCAATGAATACCTGTCAACCTTTTCAGTCTCCTGGAATAGACGGGATCTTCCCGCTTTGCTACTATAGAGCAAAGATTTTATCTCATGCGCTTAAAATTATCAGAAACAGCCCAGACTTAGGTTATGTACCAAGACCATAAAAGAGAGCTAAAATAATATTTAACCCAAAAGCGGGTAAAAGGAAATAACCCATCCAAAATCAGCAAAAGAACAGACTGTGGAGAGATGTCCAACGACAGCATTAGATGTCTTCCTAAACCTGAAACCACTGCACTTATTCATAGAAAGCACGACAAAAGCAACATTTGCTAGTTTTGCAAAAGTAAATCATGGAACAGATAGTGTTCTAAATCCAAACGAGAGAAATGGGTTGTCAAAGGAGATGCCACTCATTGACATCCCTCGAAAAAGCATGACCAAAAAGTTAAATTTTGTTAAGCTGTTTAACACTGAACTGATCAACAAAAAGGAAGACGCAGGAGCAAGTGTATTTGGGCCAAGAACAAAATTAACCCTACCTATGGGGCACCTGTCAAGCATATTCTAGGAAATCTATGCGACATGCAAGTGCGATGAAATGAATACATAAATAGAAATTACACAAATAAGCACATTACAATTATGACAGATAGTCAACCTTCAATCAAAGCCTAAATGTCCTACACAATCACTTCAAAACTCGTCAGCGAATACTTAGACAAGCTGAACAGACTGAGAAGCAGGAACAAAGTAACAATACACTGGATAATAGGACATGTAAGAATAAAAGGAAATGAACAGGCTTATGAACTGGCAAAAATTGGAGCAAATTTAACTCGAAAAAAATAGAAGCAAAATCGCCCCTCAAAGGACCAGACTCTTTTTGTGGCTTAACAGATAACTTAGTGTCGAACTTAAGTTCATAGAGGCCGGACGTCGAGGTGCGCGCACAAATAATTAAAACAAAAGTAAAAAAAAAAAATTATTGCGCATTGTTATCGCGAGTGTTTTAAAAAAAATAATATTACACACATATATCAACATCCACTCTCGTCGTTGGAAGAAAGATAAGATGCCCATTCGCGCTGTGGAAGAAAAAATAAAAAATAATACACACTTGCATAACAAATCAAATTATCCTCCTATCTGTCCCAAGACTTTTGTGCTTAGCTTAACTGCCTTTTTCTTATCATAACACCTAAGAAAGTTTGTTTATTTTTTTTTTTTTTTAATTAATGCGCGCACAAGGGACTACTTGTTTGGATTTTCACTGCATGGTTCGACTTAGTCAGAATTTTGTTTTGTGTGTAAGTATTTTTAAATGGTAAGTGATTTTTGTGTCGTGTATTCTAATCTTCGTGGTATAAGAAAAAAATTCTTTCACGTGTACGTCTACACTGTTGAATACAGGCCAGCTGTTTTGGCATTAAGTGAAACCCAGGTTGGAGTAAATACTGATTTATCAGAACTTGCACTACATGGGTATAGGGCTCTTTTCCCATCATGGTCGTGTGGTCTATGTTAGGAATGATATTGCTTGCCAGAGCCTTTCCCAATATGGGCAATGTTCCAACACGGACTTTAACTTCTTATGGCTCAAATTCACTGTCCGCAAGCATGTCATTCATTATTGTTTTATTTACAGGAGTCCAAATCTTGACAGTAATTCGACTTGTAACGAGTTTGATGCACTGTCTGATTCCATCACGAAAATTGTTTCCCTTTGTCCTCGCACTGAAATCGTTATTGCGGGCGATTTCAATGTACACAATTCCAATTGGTTCCGCTATTCTGGTCAGACAACACCCGAAGGAAGTATGTCGAGCTCTTTGCCGGGTTACATCACCTTACCCAACTGATCGATGTGCCAACGCGTATACCGGATGTTGCTGGGCAAGCCGCCCATACTCTTGAATTGTTTCTTACTTCTCACCCTGATAAATATACCATTAGTGTAACTTCTTCATTTGGCACTTCAGACCATTGTATCATTTCAGCTTATTTCTCATCCTCCACCCATCCAGTTAAAGAAAAACTTCCCACCATGACCGTTTGGCAATACGAGAAAGCCAAATGGGACGGCCTGAATATTTTTTTCCAAAACTTTAACTGTTCACTATGCTTCCTTGATAGTGACATTGATGCCAGTGCTGAAATAATCACAAATGTGATTCTTCTAGAGATGCGTGCTTTTATTCCTAACAGAGTAAAAAGCATCAAGCCTAAAGAAAAGTCCTGGTTAAATTCTGAGTGTAAAGAAGCTATCAGGCTCAAAGAAGTAATTTTCCGATCCTACAAAACCAACCCTACAGAATAAAATCGGATAAAAGCACAAACAAGCAAGGAACTCATGCAACTCCGTTATTTAAAGAACCAAATTTTTGCATGACCAGAAGTTACGGCAAAAAATTCTGCAGTTTCCTAAAGGCAGTAAAAATATTTGGTCATTTGTAAAAAAATATTAAAAACTACTCAACATCTTCGGTTCCAACGCTCATCGACAATAACAAACCAATTGTTTACTCTTCAGAGAAGGCAAACTTGCTCGCCGCCCATTTCGCTGCCAGCTCTACGCTGCCTCACAGCAACGTTGTCCCTCCTGTACTTGAGAATGTACATTTTCCCATGGGACAGAATTTTTTCTGCACTCGTACAGTAGCAAGAGTTCTCAAAGATCTCAATATACACAAATCTGCTGGCCCGGATGGTATAGCCCCGATTCTTCTGAAAAGGTGTTCTTCCACACTGACAAAGCCACTGCGTAAGCTTTTCCATCGCTCCTACTCTTCTGGAATCTTTCCTAGAAGATGGAAATCAGCATTTGTCCAGCCTATCCCTAAGAAGACCCATCCTTCCCCTCCTCCTACCGACCAATAGCGCTAACATCTCTTCTTTCTAAGGTCATGGAAACTCTAATTAACCGTCGATCTCGAAGATCGAAAGCTTCTCGATGACCGTCAGTATGGCTTCGGCAGGAACCGTTCCACAGGTGATCTGATGGCATATTTCACCGAACAGTGGAACAAATCCTTACATCTCTTTGGTGAAAGTAAGATTATTGCTCTTGATATCTCCAAGGCATTCGTTATTCGTTCGATAATTCACGTCCTTCGCCTTCGGATGTACAATTAAAACGGTCCCCTATGTCAAGCTCATTAAACTCCGATTTATACAGGATTATTTAATGGGGTAATATGAATCGTGTGGAGTTTAATGCTTCGAAAACTCAATGCTGTCTTCTGTCGTTAAAGCTTAACATACCCCCAATGCCCTTGTCCATGAATGCCACTTACATCGAAGAAACCGAAAACCTCTCAGTACTCGGTATGTGTGTCAACGACAACCTCCGTTAAAACGACCATATATTTGAGATCGCTAAGAATGCTGCTAAACGCTTAGGTTTTCTGTATCGGTGTAAGAAGTACTTTTCCCCAACTGATCTGGCTACATTTTATAAAGCGTTTATACGCCCTAAACTCGAGTATAACTCCCACCTCTGGGCAGGTGCTTCGCAAACATCGCTCCACCTGTTTGATAGAATACAAAATCGAACGTTAAGATTGATAGGAAATAGAACTGCCGCTGAAACAATTGCCCCTCTTGAACACCGACGCAATGTTTCATGTCTTTCCTTATTTTATCGTTTCTTTTATAAAAAATGTTCACTCGAAGTAGCCAGCTGCATTCCTCCCCTTAAAAGTTTCACCCGTAATAGTCTTCACGCAAGGAATGCCCATCAGTTCACCATTGAGCCCAATTTCGGACGTACAGTGAAATATAGGGATTCTTTTTTTAGCCGAACAACACGAATTTGGAATAGTTTACCCGGCGAAATTTTCCCTTGCCATTTTGATCTGCAAACATTCAAAACCAATGTTAATCGACACCTTATATCTCTCCCCTCCCTATCTTCCTAATGCCCGCGCAGTGTGTTCTACATTAAAAGGGAAACAAATAGTGCCTTGTGCGCGCGTTAATTATTAAAAAAAAAAATACATCAAGAGGGAACTCAAAAGGGCGAATGAACCAAACCGGCAAAAAACTGGAAGGACCTCCCAAAATTGCGTCAAGCCAAGCTCTTACTTAGTACTTTTAACAAAAAACGGTACGTAGACTTGATCAATTTGAGTAGAAACAATGTAGGAATTCTTGCGGTCTTCCTGACTGGACATAACAGGCTAAGGAAACACCTCAAAATACTACTAGTTGAGAGAGAAGACCAATGCAGCTACTGTAACGAACAGGAAGAATCTCCAGATCACATGCTGCGAAGCTCTCAGATCCTTAGCATCATAAAAAGAAATCAAACTGGACGAAGTATTATAAATTAGGACTTACACTCATTTAAGCAAGGGATCTCTAAGGTCAATGTGCATTAGATAAAACACCAATATATTCATTAATTTATACCGTTTTATCAAAATTTATAGATCATAATTTTTTTTATAAGTAAAATTTAAATGCATTGTTTTGAACTTGGTAAGAAACAATGTGTTAATTGATAAGCATTTTCTGTAGCTTTATAGATGCTATTTCGATTGAATGATTATGTTTTGTAGCCATTTCTGCAGCGATTAGTACGTGTTCTCCTTAGGTGTATCTCGAGAATAAAGAATGATAATAATGGACTAAAATTACTGCCTTGCAGAATACCAGTTCACATTATGTATATCTCTAATTTTTTGTTCAAATCTTTCAAGCAATTTTTCACCGACGATTTCTTTGAAACCGATTCAGATTATTTCGATAATTTGCCGAATTTGTTCAAAGGTCCATTTCTTCCTATTATCAAAAATTAAATTAATCAACTTAATTATGAATTTTTCCTATGCTTGGCCTCTCTGCAATGTTGTAAAAAATGCTAATCAGCCCTATTTTCCCCACTCTCTAAACATTTAAACTTATCGAAATCTCATGGTGAATTCTTTAAGGCATGTTAAACCTCTATCATAACCCCAATACACAAAAAAGGACCTAAGAGCTTTGTTAAAAATTATCGCCCCATTGCCAAATTTCCTCCTAGACAACACGGCTTTCTTGAGTGCAGGTCTACTACGAGAGTACGACCAACTTTATCGAGTTCTAAAGAACGGAAAGGAAGCAGATGTTAGCAAGGCATTTTATAAAATTTCGCATAAACTAATGCTTTTCAAATTATTCTCTTTTGGCTTTAAACCATATTTATAAAAATAATTCCTTCTTATCCTGAAAATTGATTTTAAAACGTTCTCTCCGGTCCATTTTAAGCTTCCTCCGGGATCCACTTAGGTCTCCTCTTTTTTATAATATTTGTTAATTATCTTACGATTTTGATTCTTAGATCTGAAGTTATTCAATGAACGTATTATATACGTATATTAAACATCAAAGATTCTATGTATTAGATGAAGTGATATTGATTTATTGCTACGAATTCCACAACGAGATTGGCCGGTTAGCGATCCTGACTATTGGTGCCAACGGACCCGAACTCGATTCCGAAATGAAGTACATACTTTTATTTAATATAAATATAAATAATAATTAATCATTAAAAATAATAAGTCACAAATCTATTAAGGAAAACCACAAGAACATTTAAAATTAAAAAAAATATAAACAAAAAAAATATTTTTTATTTTTCACCTATGTATTTCTTACAGACGTATATGGCGACCTCGTTTTTATTTTTAATGTATATAATATGTCAAATATACGTTAGTACAATGTCGCCGCTGACGTCTGTAAGATGTATTTAGTACGTTTAACGAAGAGCTAAATATTTGGCTAGTATCCGTTTAATATATATAATATATTCTACGTTTGTTGAACAATTTATTTGAGGTATTTTCGACGTATTCGATATTATACGCAACGACAATTTCTTCAACACTTAACACATCTCTCATTTTAACTAAATCTCCTTAGATTCTTAGTCTGGTGCCTGAAAACTTCTTAAATCTTCGTTTTGAAGGGTATTGACACCGATTATAAATATTTTTTCACTGCCTTGAATCCATCAAAAATTTATGTTTCGTCGCGGTTTTGACCCTGATATTACGATTGCGTATTCACAAGCTACTGACTTTCAACTGATGAGTCCAAGTAAGCCACCTAAATAATACGCCAATTTTAATGGACCAATGGCCGTGAAAAGATTTTACTAATTGAAAATATTAGCAAGTCAAACATTTATATTGAATCTACTATCTACTTTTTTAATGTAATATATAGAATTTGTATTAAGTTCCTGAGGTTTCAGTTGATAAGACAATAGCTTATCACATCCCAAGACTATACAGAAGAATGGTAACCGCGAAACGTCAAGATCAAACAGCAGCTACACTGCGACTCGATAACATTTATCGAATTTTTCGATAATCCTCAAAAGAAAAGTTACAAAGAAATTTACCATACCACAACCGTGGTTAATTTTAATTGTGACAGTTTTATCAGAAATAAACAAAAAAAATGTACAGTCATAAAAACACGGCTAAGCTGAAGATTGATGTTCAATACACCTATAAGGATCTTTAAAGCTAATCTTTTGTGGCCTGCACTGAAAGAGATCACAGTTTTTGCGACTCATAAGTTACAACTCGTGATTGTGGAGGAGAATACGAAGAAGTCACAAAATTAATTTCATCTCGACTTGTGAAGTTGCAGACATGTTGGGGAAAATCGGACAGTTTAGGCATTCCTTTAGATGCAATGCAACTGAATGTTGTACGATACCTTTGTATATACACTGCATATAAGGCAAGTTATGGGTTCGTGCAAAAAATAAGAAAAAAATTCTAACAATCAAATATGACATCACGATGATATATATAGAAGTCGAAAAAAGTGGGTCCTGAAATTCCGTCCGTCTGTCTGTATGTTCCCACCCCTACAGCTTAAGCGAATGGGCTGATTAGCTTCAAACTGGGTATTTAGTATTTATTTTGTAGTATCTCGAGGGGTGCTTTTCATTTTTGCACTAGGTCAAAAAATAACGGTACCTGCCATACAATTTTAAAAAAAAGTTTGATATCTCGAAAACGGCTATAACGATTTTTTACATCAATACATCTTTCAGTTAGAATAATTTTTTCGAAATTTGTTCTATAACGGTATCTCTCATATAACTGGTTATTTCAAATGCGGTTTTATCGTAAACTATTATCCTGATTTCAATAAAATTTTGCACACAGGAAGTCATTTATAATTCAATTAATATCGCATTTCAAAATTTTCAAAAACTTTTTTTCGATTTTTAAATTTTTTTATTTTTAAATTTGGTTTTCAAAATATTTTGAAAATGGGTTAATTGAATTTTTTTTAAATAATTTTCCCAGATGAAACCTACAGATTGCCTTTTAATGACATAGTAGAAAAAAATTTAAAATATTTGTTCGAAAAGTTTTTCAAAAAAAAACCACTTTTTAAAAAAAATTGGTCGAACGATTTTCAATTTTTTTTTCTTCGATAGACATTTAGTTTTAAAATTTTATTGCATATTTAGTTTTTCTAAGAAAACTCAGACACTTATTAAAAAAAATAAAGAATTTTCTAAAAAAAAATATTTTTTTATTTTAATAGACGTGTGGTTTTCAATCTGGTAATATTTTTTTTCGGAGTTGGTCTTTTTGACAGCTGTCTCTTGATTTATGCTCAGTTTGGTTTGCGATTTCAGAACGAATAGACTTATTCCTCAACAAAGTTTGCAAATTGTTCAAATTTATTACCAAAATAATGGTTCGTTTCGAAGAAGACAAGGGCGTCACACGTTCAGTGAATGGGCCCAAAACGAAAAGGCCACCGATCCCGATTTTCACAAAATTGGGAAAATTAAATTTAATTGCCACTAAGCAATTATCTAGCATAAGAACTAGTTCATGCGACCCAGTCGTGCATTTTATTTAAATTTTAATCGACGATGTGCCGCACATATGAGCAAGTACGTGCGATCCAATCGTTCAATTTATTTTTTTTTGCTTACATACATCTTTTTGTTTTTTATTTTTCTTAAAACAAACGGGTAAAATAAAAATACATAATACAATATTTGTTGGCAATTTTTTTTTAAATTGAGATAATAATCAAACATTACGATTGAGAAACGTGTTTGAGTTGCCGGAAAATTATGTTTGTCTGTCTATACGGATGTATTTTGTTTGTTTCGTCGATCGTCCTCAAATTTATAACATTATATTATTTTGGCATTCTACAGAGGCCTTATTTTCATTTTGTTTAGCTCATATATTAACGGTACCTGTCATATAACTGTTAAGTAAAAGCTTATTTTGCTCGAAAGATTTGTGTGAAAAAAATGTGTGAACTTGTAGGTGTAGTTTATATTTTGGTGAAAAAAAAATAAAACTTGGTAGCCTAAAAACGGTACCTCGGAAACTGGCTATCCGATTACAATAAACATTGTTATTCATTATTAATTGTTTATTGTTTCTGTTTTCATAAAATTTAAATAAACAGTTGGTAACCATACCTACATTTGTGTGGGAATTATACCAATTTATAATGCCCAGTATGGCAACCATTTGAGAGTTTCAAAATGGAGATAGTTTATTGAAATCCATAGCAGAAAGAGTGAAAGGCAAATATCCTATCTTCCTTGTACTAAAAATATAAATTGAACAGTGTATATCCCTTAAATCTTTAAAAGTGAAATCATTTTGTTCTCCTGGTAAGCATTTTTAAGTATTCAAAACCACGTAGTGTTTCTAAAATATATAACGAGTTAGCAGAGCTGGCCACGCATTGCTCTGGTCCATTTCATTTGCAAAGTAAAGATTAATTTTTTTTTAAAGAGAAGGTCATATTTGAAAATTTCACCATTTGGTTAGATCTTTGAAATATGAAAGCATCCAATTGAAACTGTTTCAAATTAGTTTAAATACCAATGGTGTTGAGGCTTATTGATTTTCCTCCGACGGAATGTGTGTAAATTTAAGAAAACTTCAATCGGAATTGGTTATATTCTTAAGGACTTCTTTGTGAACATAATTTACCGATAGCGGCTTTGTGTTTTATCAATGCTTCCCAAAGGAGTTATATTTTTGAATATTTTCAATGAAAAAGTTCTTTTTTAAAACTCTTATTAAATTTAAGTTTCTTTTAAGAACTTCTATTGAATTTGACAACCATTTCCTCTTGTCCAATATTCCAACAAAATCCAAAAATTTATTTATTGTTAGGGTAAATAAAATAAAACATAATTCAGGAAGTTGATAAAAATATGCCGATGGCATTGATTTATGTTTTATAAAACTTTGTAAGTCGGCCAACATCAATTCGTTAGAAATTGGGCACCAAATTTAATAATATAGCTATAATTACAGCAACGTCAACTCAGTCTTAGTATTGTCCGAACTGGAAAATAAGTCCCTACGGACTATGTTACTAATGAGCTTCTTTATCAAAATTCAATCACTCTCCTTCACAGATTTTGAGGCACAATCAAGATTAATTGTATTGCATTATGCCGTTGATTTATCTTTCCATTTTTTAAATGTTTCAAAAATTTTCTGATTTTTTCTGATTTCAAATTCATTAAAGGACATTGCGTGGTAGAATCAAAAATGGTAAGTCTATTCAATTAAACTCAAACCTAAAATATTTGGATTCTGTCCTGTACAGTATATTTCTAAGGGAAAGAAATCTCAGCTATCTATGAAATACATATTTCATCTTCTAGCTGACTATCTTTTTACTGCCTCTATTGTGTCTGTGTAAAAAGGGGGTAGGAATAGGAAGAAAAGCTGTCATTACAATTCTAGACAGTTGTGTCCGAAACGGCACCACCGTCAATAAAATGAAGGCTAACGAACCGCTGCCTTTGGCGGGACGATAGTGGTTGTGAAGCCCCAAAGAAAGAAAAGAAAACCGACAAAAAGCAATTTATCTCCGAAAAAGTGGCCACATAGTAGGACAAAAAGATTTTTTCTTTCTCTGGAATGGGATTTGGTCCATTTTAGGGAATCAAGCCAACTAACGTATGTGTGTATGTTAGAAATTGCAGTTCGTCAACGTGATATGAATATTGAAGAAGATATTTTCTTTTTTGAGGTTCTGGAGATTTTTTTTTTAATTTTCTCTGTTTACGGAAATGGTAGCGATTGCTGGTATTGCTGGAGCGGATGCCAATATTTGAAGAAGTGGCCGTTTTTTGATGTCATCAAAGCACAAAAGTTAAGATAAATTGGATGAAATGAGAAATTCATTGAATTGTTGTTTGGCAATCGGAAAATTATTTTTGTTTGTGTTGTTTATGAAGCAGAACATTACATTGAAGTATTGTGTGTGGTTTTGCTGAAGTACGGAAATTATTTTTTTAATTTAGTTTTTAGAGAAGTTTTTGAAGGAGACACTTTAATGAGAATTTTTTTAAGAACTACAATGCAAATAAGTTACTAAATGTTATAAATGCTGGTGATTTTTTATGGTTGTTAAATATTTCAAAATTTCAACCATCAAAACCCTTAGCCGTAAACCAAAACCAGAAGCACGCACCTTCATCGTTCTTAAAAGTAATTTTTTCACTGACTATTTTCCTTGTTTTAACAGATACCCTCTCTGCGTTATTTTTTCAAAGGAAGTGCTTACAATTAAAACTCGTATCACAAGTGGATTATCTCCTCAAGACCTTGTTTGATAATAATAGAAAAAGTGGAAAACCAAACCTTTTTCAAACTTATTCCAATTAACCTAGTGCCTACATAAAAACGTGTTAAAAGCTTGTAGTAAGCTAAGGAAAAAAGAGAAATAACTGTTTTGGAACGTCATCTTTATCGTCATCTAGAATAAAGAAAACTTAAAAAAAGTCCATGATGCTGGATGTCACGTGAAGGATGTTACAGCACTCTCTGTCTCCCAGTTTTTGAGTAGAAATTTGCATAATTACGTTTAAGGGTGATTTCGTGGCGGCGCGGCGCCTGTGTGTATAAAAAAAGAACTCTGGAACATCTTAATGAAATTTTCAGATCCATAAGCTTCTTTTGAAGACAATATAGAGATGCATATTTTATTTTCTTTGCTTAGTTGGCGCTTATATATTATGTACAAACATACCTAAATAGTAACCAAAAATTAAGTTCAACTATATTATAAACGTTTACATAGATAGGTACTTTGAATTGTAAGAGTAACATCAATTTAGTTTATGAAAAATCTTCTTCTGAGTTATCACATCTTTGAATTGATAGGAACTCATTTAATAACCTTGCCTCAGAAATAAGGAGCTCTTATTTATTCTATAATTTAATAATATTCCTTTCGGCCTAGAACTAATTTTTATGTACTATTTAATAAGATCCAAAGGTGAAAACCCAGGAATATTGAAAACTATGTTTCAGAATGCGTTTTTCCTTTGAATCTAAAGAAATAAAACGCATATTATTTAATGTAATGGCGAAGAATTGAGCTTTATTATAAAGATAAGAGTTTGCCATTAAGTTTTAAAAATGATTTCGCCCAATTTTCGACCACTTTTTGCAGCAATTGGGGCCGTATATCAGCAATAACACACCTAATATTCTCTTCCAAGGCGTCAATCGTCTTGGGCTTACTTGCTTAGACAAGCGACTTCACATCCAGCGGTGTTAAATCGCACGATCTTGGAGGCGACGCCACAGGCCCAAGACGCGAGATAATGCGCTCACAAAAAGTTTCTTTCAATAAATTGATTATTTCGTTAGCCTAATGGCATGTAGCGCTGGTGCGCCGTCTTCTTGGAACCAAAAGTCGTCCATAGATCACACCAAACAGTGACTTTATGAGAATTTAACGGCGGCGTCTCAACAATGGCTTGTTGATTGTGATCACTCCAAATACGACAGTTTTGCTTATTAATGTACCCATTCAGCTTCATCGCTGAACAAAATTTTCTTGTGAAAATCGGGATCGGTGGCCATCTCCTTTTGGGCCCATTCACCGAACGTGCGACCATCAAGGTCGTTCGGCTTCAATTCTTGCACGAGTTGGATTTTGTAAGCCCGCAAACCTAGATCCTTCCGCAAACATTATTTTGGTAATAAATTTACACAATTTGCAAATTCCACACGACTGTTATATCCCATTTGACGAAGATGTTGCTTGGATCATAATCTAATATGCTCATCATAATAGTTTTTGTAAAAAGAATTTAATTCTTTGAATCGAAGCGTAACTAGCATTTTCTCAAAAAGAACCTACAGATTCAAACCACATTATAACGTGTATATTTAAACGCAACTACAATAGACATTTTTTCTTCTAAGAAGTAAGACATAAATTAAGTGTCTACCATTAGTATTAACTGTGCCTCCTATTTCTTCTCAAAACATGACCAAAAATCATTTCTCAAGCTTTTGTATCGAATAAAGAAACACCTTTAAAATTACTTGGCCGGCAAATTAAAATGCATTTCTCCACATTACAGTTTGAAGTCGAATTCAAATCGACTGAAGCAGACAAAATTCCATTGTTACAGGTAGCCCGTGATCTGCCGTGTTCCTTATAACATACAATTAATGATCATTGGAAATACCTTGAGAATAATGACGTCGAAATTTACAGCACTCAATTATCAACCAAACTCAAGAATCACCTTTGCAAGTTGAATCGCCTGAAACTGAAACAGAAGCAATTAGTCCAAATGATGTGGACTTAGCCGCGACTTCGTTTCCCAGTCAGTTGCAGTTTTATCCAACATCATCCCAAAGGCGTCCAATTAAGTAAAAAGCTTCATCCGCCGTTATGCGGAATTCGACCGAAGGACTCAGAACCAATTTGGAAGAAACTCGAAAAGAATATCCAACCGAAAAAGATCGACGAGAAAAGGAAAAGCAAGTTGCTGAGATGCATTTGAGAATGCTATCTTGGAAGCGAAGCTAGTTGAAATGCGCCAAATTGCTTCGGATCGACAAGCCGACGTCGCGCAAAACTATACGAGTTACAAAGGGACCTATTCCAATCCCCATGACAGTGGACGCAAATACAAGCAGTTCACAAATCATCTGCATAAAAATTCCTTTTAGAACCAATAAAGATCCCAATAAAAAACAATACTGCAGAATCAATATATATGTATACTTAAATCTCGATTGTTTTATTTGTTCCTCCACAGTTGGAGAAGAAAATATATTTTTATATTTTTTTCAAATCTCGGAAGATTTTGAACATAACTCCCGCGATTGAAATACGATATAAAGAAAATATTTTTAACCAGCAAATACGGGTGCTGGTTGCTGCATGTAATACATTTTCGTGCTCTTGTTTGCCGCGTGCAGTAGCGCTTGGGTCTGTCACCTCGTTGGGAATGGAGAACAGTAGCTATCTATCAGCTCTTCAAAGAAAAGGGGACTTAGCCTGCATATTAAAAGATTTGTATATTACCTAAGGCCTGCCTTTTTCAACTTTGCATGTTGTTCTTATTTTATTTTGTAAACAAGAATAAATGACACCTTTTTATTTAAACTTAGACATAAACTAAAGACATTTGCGTGGGTTTTTTTTGAAGAGAAACATCTTTTCTTTCACCATTCATTCAGATTTTAATTAGTCAACCAACTACTAATAAGCAATATTAGCGTGTTTTATTGGTAAGTGTATTATACCCAGCGCAGTAAAATTTTATACGGAAAACAACAACAAACAATAAGTGTCGATAATTAGGTTAGTGAAATAAGGGAATATAATAAGTTGAGATAAAGCTAGGAAAGAAATGTTAACCAACTGGAATGTAGAAAAAAAAATGTACTTGAAGGTTGGAAAGATTTTATTATTTAAGGATAAGTTCATTGAGTATCATGATACAAGATTACAAGACGTCATTTGACGTCATCAGTGACCCAAGTTGACTAAATTAAATACCATTTTTAAAAAAAGGATCCAAACTTAAAATGTATATTAAATCAATCGGATAAGTTATTAGGCAATACCTGCATCAATTGAAACTTAAATTACTGCAATTTTTTTTTAAGTTATGGTTGAGTATTGCATCCGGATGTCTCTGTCCAAGAACTGAGTGCAATTGAAGTTGAACTTTTCGCAATTGTCAAATTCGGCAGAAGAGCTTTCAACTCTTCAAACAATTATTAAAAGATTCTATAAAGTGATCTACGACTTCTGTTAAAAAAAGATACAAAATATAAAGATCATACTTGTTTGATAGAGAGGGGAGATTAAAATACACAGATCTTCATGGTTGAAGATTATAGTAAATACTAGATTGCAAAATATACTGAAGACGAAATTTATAGTAAAAGAAAGCACTGCAACGACAAAAACATGAAACCTTACCGTATGTATGTACATATATATACCTAACCGGTGTAATACTTCGCGAAATACTGTATTCAGTGTGTCCCTTTCTTTCTTTTATAATATTGACATATATTGGTAAATTAAAAGTGAATTATGTAATGAATATGTCGTTTTATTAGGACTTCCAATTCTGCGTAAGCTTTAGATTATCAATAAAACACGGCTTTTATTATAAATGACTTCCTATGTGCAAAATTTTATTGAAATCGGGATAATGGTTTACGATAAAATCGCATTTGAAGAAACCGGTTCTATGAGAGGTACCATTATAGAACATATTTCGAAAAATTCATTGTAACTGAAAGATGTATTGTTGTAAAAAAATAGCACCCTGAAAGTTTTATCAAAATCGTTAGAGCCGTTTTCAAGAAAATAAAACTTTTTGTTAAAGATTGTACCGTTATTTTTCGACCTACATGAAAAATGAAAAACATCCCCGAGATACTACCAAATAAATATCTACTAAATACCAAGTTTGAAGAAAATCGGCCTATCCGTTTAGGCTGTAGAGGTGCAAAGAGACAGACAGACAGACAGACGGACGGACGGAATTTCCGGACCCTATTTTTTCGATTTTTCTATCATCGTGATATAACTATAACTTGCCTTATAGCAAGTAAAAAATTACGAATAGCTACATTTCAAAACTAACAAAGTGCTAGCAACTGCACAAATAAACGAAAATCATTTACATTTATTGACACACACAGACTTTGAACATGAAGATTTACAGTAAATATTCATATAACTAAATAAGCGCACATGCATCGTGGTAGTAGAGAGACGTAGGCGAAAATCAGCTTTATTCACATAAAAATGCCGCAACATCTGCATCCAAATAACATTTCTATTTATTTTGCTCTTCCAATGCCATACGAATGAGATTGAGACGTGAAACATAGGTTGAGTTGAGCCTGAGCATGAGAACATAGTACAGGAAGTGGAATCGTAAGTCAACTGTTGATTTTATAAATGTTCTGACCAGTTTAATTTACATTCGAATGTGATTTTAAAAGAGATTTTTTTATACCTGAAATTGTATAGCACAAAAGACTCTCTAAAAATAAAAACAATGGCGCAAAACTATAGACAGTTAAAGTCGACATTATCAAAAACTTAGTGTGAAACTGGGTGTTATTTTCATACAAATTTCAACCTAGTTTCACACTAAATATATTTTAGTGTCGAGTTATATGACTATAATTTTGCGCTAATACCTTGATATAGAACTATTGACCGACTGGTGTCAGTGTTACGGGTGTGTCTTCTCCTTATGGAACACCCTTAATTCATAACTACTCTGGGGCATTTGACGCATATTTATAGCCTATCATCGTGGTTACTAAAAGAGGAATTACGTCATCATCGCATCGGATCAAACCCAAAGTTCTTTCATCTAAGTTTGTTGACCAAGCACATGATCTTTCTTTACTTCATCTCAAGTTTTTCGGTAAATTCTTAAAAAAAAAAAAAAACAATTGGGCACTTCCAATTGGTACAGTCCTTTGGGGAATAGTTTGACATGGTGTTCTATTGACGAGAATTAAAATTAGAACAAAAAAACCTATTTCTTAAGATTGTTGCTTACTAAAATCTTAAGAAATAGGTTATATATATAGCTATTTAAAGAATTTTTTTTCAATTTAAAGCTGAACTTGGAATTTAGAAAATAAATTTCAAGACTGAATCGCACGTACCTTTTCATATGTATGTATGTGCGGTCACATCCTCGAATAAAATTTGAAAAATAATAAGGGAACACCAATTCAAAGTATTTATTCGATTTTTGTGACTTTTGGTTGTTCGAAAAAGAACGTAAAATTGTTTTGAGCGAAATAATTTAAACGCTATTATATTACCTTAAGAAATGTGAAAAAGTGTGAATTTGTTTTTCAAAATCATAAGAACGGTTTTTAAATAAAACTTTTTTTTAATTAAATTCAAATAATTCAGGAATGCAAACTTAAAACACAAAAACAATTTTCATTAAAAAAAAGTTCATTTACCCGTTTTCAAAATATTGATTTTTCAAAAAAAAAATGTAATTATTAAAAATACAAAAAATTTTTTTTTAAATATTTTAAAGTAAAATTACTGCGGCTACATACATCTACTGAATATTAATTTTGATTATAATCGGCAACCAGTTCTCGAGAAAATAAAAAAAAACGTTCTATGGGAGGTACCGTTTTAGCTCATCATCTTAATTTTTTTTCCAACGAAACATAACTAACCTACACACTGATTTTTTTCATAAAAATTCTTCGAAATGTTTCCGAGAAAAAATAAGTTTTAAATTTCAAGACGATTGGCCCAACCGTTTAGGCTACATTCCAAAATGTATCCGTACAGACAGTCAGACAGACAGAAAAAATCTGACAATCAAACATGACATTACGATCATAAGAAGCCTAAAAAAGTCATCGACAAAAAATGTCTGTCTGTCTGTCAGTCTGTCAATCTCTCAGTCTGTCTGTCTCTATTTATAATGAGCCGCAGCCTAAACGGCTTAAGATTTAAACTTGGTATGTGTTATTCTTTTGGCATTCTTCAGAGGGGAAATTCAAATTTTATTTTTAGGGCTACTGATTTTTTTTTTGAAAAATCTATATTTTTAAAACTAATCAAAAAAATATTTTAAATTTGATATTTTTTTTTTTAAATCTATATTTTTAAACCTAATCAAAAACAATTATTTTAAATTTTATAATCACATGTATATTATATGTATGTATACCAAAATTTAAAAAAAAAAAAAATTCAAGAAACTAAAAAAAAAACACATAATTTTATTAAAATTGCCTTCAAATTTGGTATGGATTGCTAGGAGCTAACTTCACGTTAATAATATCTTATAGCGCTTGTATTTAACTGGTTGTCAAATATGGAAACAAAATTTCAATGCAGTTCATTTCGTTGACCTTATGGTGTTATGTGCACTTAAAAAAATCATGTTCTGGCATTTAAAATGGCATTAGTTCTCTACTACATATCAATTTTCACATTAACGCCATACAAAAGAACAACGGCTGTGTGCCATGTGTTTGTCCAATTCAACCACATTCCGAGTGTTTATTCTTTTTGTTGATGTGTCCGTCCTATTAAAAGGACGGTTATTTGTTTGGAAATGGTCTTGTCAATTCCATTTGACTATCCAACTCTAGAGCAACATCGACTGTAAATGCATTACGAAGCAGCCTCAGCATCGATTATTTACGTAACTCTATGCCTAACCTCATAGTGTGCTCTGATTTTTGTTGAGCATACTTAAAAGGATTCGATTAGTTTGCCTACAGCAATATCACATCTAACAAAAACGGACGTTCAAGCTGTTGTATTTTACTTATGCTTGGATAACATTTTTACTTATAAAGTTCTTAACAGACGGGTCCTTCACCATTATATTGTTTTAAGAGCTAAGCAAACACATAAGAAGTTATTCAAAGTATTGCCTACAGTTATTGGTTTTTGAAGAACTTTTGAAGCTCTGTGATAAAAAGTTTGAAAATAGTTTATTTTTTGCTAAAGTGTTGTTATGGTGCGGATATTGCAGAACGTGCCTTTTAGTTTGGACAATTTTCTTTCTTTTTGACTTTGTAAGGACAGAGTGCAATTTATATCGCATAGCAACAAAAAGACATCTGAAGGGTTACAAAGTCTGTACATTTATTTATTTTTAACTTCCATTTAAAATATACTTATCTGCATTTAAACTTCCGGCTTTTAAATTTTAAAAAATCCAACATTTTACTAGGTGACCTTTAAGAACTGTAATAAAGATCAACGGGCTCAAGACGTTTCCCTGGTGCACCACAAACTTTATTGGAAACTCTTCGGTGAACCGTGAGGGGTACCTTATTTTTATTTTGACTATAGCTTGTATTAGCCGTATTTTTTTGGCAAAGTTTTCCGCAGCTGAATTTTACAAGCATTACAAAAACAACAACCACCTGCCGATAAAACATTTAGGGCCGTTTTGTTCACTATTGTTCAAATCGCTGATAAATCCAAAGTTAGCCAACTTGGAGGGAGTTGATCTCAACTCGAGAGTTAAACGGCAAGTCGAAAATTGGTTTTGTTTACTATTTGAACTCCTCAGTTGGCCTCAAGTTGGCCAACTTGCAGTTTCGAAAAAAATCCCTCGGATATTTGTGTTGAGCCTTGTTTACATGGAACAAGATTTCTTTGCAAAAATGTCTACGTTATTACCGTACTTTACAGAAGTACCTTACAATTTGAGATCTTATTTTCATTGTTAAAATCTTCAACTTCACGGTCTACATTTATAATGAGTTCTTAAATTTTACGGCAAAAGGCAAAACTGATATATTTGAAAAGGAAAACAGGCGCGAGGACAAAAAGTTGATGAAACAGATATATATTACAGTACCTTATCCCGCTTTAGTTGTCAATTTCAGTATTTTAAAGAAGCCAAATTGTAGGATTCTCTATAGTACTTTCAGGGATGTCACTTTGCCTCTGGCCTTCTTCATGGTTGTGCAGTAACTAACTCGTAATAGTGTTTGACGAGAACATTTACCGGTATTTAATACACTTTTGTTATTTGTTCTTATTCGATATTCACACCAACTGGCGACTTCAGCGTCACTCTGCGCCATTATTGTTTGCTTGACAGTTGATATTTGTAACACGAAATTCCACAACACATATGATACAGTGAAATGTAATAGGGTATGCTGACTTTGACTGACTCCGTTTTACGTTACTGAACAGGAATCAAGAAAAAAAAACAATCAAAAACTATTTATTACTATTAAAAAACATGATTTAGAATTGTTTTAATTTAAAAGTTCTTATTTTCAGTCTGTGAATAGCATT